>JAOPHQ010003149.1:0-50000 GCA_030340625.1 Merluccius polli | reverse complement strand
AAACCGACATGATGGAGCCGACCTGAGGACAATGTTTTGCATAGTTCCGGTCCTTGATTCAGATTGGCTGGAAGCTGTTGTAAAATTGTCAAATTGATGCCAAAAGTAAAAAACTAAATTGTAGGCATAGATGTGGAAATGTTTCTCATGATTTTTTACGATTACAATTCTGTTTTTCTTGCGCTAGGGGTTTTGCCATGATTTTGACATGGAGGCGGGGTGAAGGGAAGGGGGCGACTTTATTGGTCACTCAGACAAATGCGTCATTGGTATGCGCCGTGTTTACCTTGTGAACAGCTGGATATATGACTGAGCTAAATAGTTAACTTCAGTAACTTAACCAGCAATCCATCACTTGGTACTTCATTATCCACAGTTTAATAGCTAGCTAAATACCTGAAAAAGATGTTATTGCTCCGCCATGTTCCAGCGTCAATGATGCTTGTGCATTCATTGCCTTCAGTCAGGGAGCTAAACACAGGGCATACCAATGACGTATTTGTCCAAGTGACCAATAAAGTCTCCCCCTTCCCTTCACCCTACCTCCACATCAAAATCATCGTAATCGTAAAAAATGAAATCCTAGTCGTAAACATTTTAATCGTAAACATGAGTGAGAAAAAACAATTGCACTTTTATTTTTTACATTTCTGCGTATAACTTTTATGTTTACAATTCAGAAAAAAATGTGTTTGATTTATTTATTTTTTGATCATGAGAAACATTTCCACATCTACGCCTACGATTTTGTTTTTTACGTGGACAATACTTTTGGCGTCAATTTGACTCCATAATACTCACACACCCATAAACACACACCTGTGACCGCATAACAAATCATTTTTAGTATGAATGCGCCTGCATGCTAAAGCCTGTATGCTAGCCCGTGTTGCTTGGCAACCGTTTTGCGGTATGGAAGAGCTATATTGCTGGGCGGAAGAATTATGATTTGATTTTTAATAAGTGGTTGCATTTTATATCGCTGTGTGTTTATGTTGTGAAATCTTACTAGCAGGTCGTCTATAGTAACCGTTTTAGTTCCGGTATTTCACCCTGTGCCTAACAGCGCCCCCTAGCTGTTCTCACATCACTGTAAACCACGGCCTCGCGTGGCTTACAGTGGTCATGTTGCTGATTGTGTCTACAGGCAGTCGGGAATCAAACAACCTCACCGCCACACTATCCTGCCCCCGCATTAGTCGTGCAGTCCTATAACCTCAGCCATATTTGTCTAAGGTTTGAAAGATATTTCATGTGATATAAGATAAGATAATGCTTAATTGATCCCAGACAGGAAATAAAGGTATTAGACGGTGTTAATAGAGCAACCCTGTGTCGGTAAAATGTATGGATTATTTTGCAGGGTTTTCTAATAGAGATGAGCTCGGAAAAAAGGCGAGACACATGAACACCTAAACAATAGGTAGTATTTTAGAGAGAGAGGGAGACACACACACACACATAGAGAGAGAGAGATGGAGAGAGAGAGCTGTTTAATGAAAGAAAAACAGTTCAATTCTTTGTTTGACTTTGTTCCCTGTGAGGGTCCTTCGTTCTGCACCCCTTGGCTCGGCGGGTCATCCTTCGTTTTCAATCAACACATCATTAGCGCTCTCCTCGCCGCCCATTTAATTATTCCACCTCATCGATCGCCTTCATTAGAAAAGCAATATGAGCCCAGGGACCAATCACGTCCTTGTGTTTTTTCCTCAGGTGTCGGAGGCGAACACTCACAGAATTCTTGACGACATCACTAATCGGTCTTTTTAATTCTTTTGAAACGGATGTGCCGGTTATTTTGATTGACAGCTAATTTACCATTGAGTGGTATTTTTGCTGTACAGCTCACTGCCGTATCTGCACTCAAACCACCAGGAATTATAACGCTGTGTTCAGAAGCTGGATCTGGTTTTATGTGGCGTTATGGGAGCCGTTTCTCTCTCTTCCCTGCTCCAGTCATTGACAGCTCCTTAAAGCCTCTCTCTCTGAACGTCCACAGAGAAGCACTTTCTAAATCCTGTTGGACCAGGTTGGGTTTAAACCAGGCTGGGTCTGACCGACCTGCCAGACATCTGGAAAAAAATCATACAAAATTTAAATCATAAAAAAAATATTGCGATTATTTTGACAGGGGTGTGTGTATGTGTGTGTGTGTGCGTGTGCGTGTGTGTCAAGGCTAGCAGGGTAGCCTGGGAGGTTAGCATCTCTGGTGCTTTAGCACTTCCACACGTCGTGACCAGAAATGTGAGAGATGTCCGTACTTGCAGATCAGAACGCTGTGTCGGGAAAATATAGGAAAAATATAAAGGGTAAAATATGTGTTACCTGCAGTTAGCCCGTGGACCTGCATTACCAACATGGACACACATTATATGTAAACTGACAAAGTGTTCCCCCACACACACTGAGAGAGAGAGAGAGAGAGAGAGAGAGAGAGAGAGAGAGAGAGATGCTGTCAGGTCAGCCAGCAGTCAAGGTCTCATTTTCTGACATCTGCTCCTCCTTCACCAAGTCTCTTCCTCTCCCTCCTTCATCCCTCTGTCCACCTGTTGTATTTGTAGGTGTACTTGTGTACAATTGCGCATGTGTGTGTTTGTGTGCAAATGCACTTTTGTGTGTGTGTGTGTCTAGTCACTCATATGTGTCAAAGTGTATTTGTGGTTGTGGTGTGATTGTCTTAGGGCTGATGATGATGATGATGATGATCATGATGATGATGATGATGATGATTAATGTAAAAAAGAGGGCCGGACTTGTCAGCTGGAGACTGGCTGCCAAGTCCATTAAACACACACACACACACACACACGCAGTTTGTCCTCTGGGGCGGAACATGGCAGGGGTAATTTTTTGGCAGTCTATGATGAGAGAGGAGGTGGAGAGAGGAGGCGGAGGCGAGCGAGGATGAGAGAGGGAAAGAGAGAAGGAGGGCGGGAGGAGAAGAGAAAGGTGGGGAGAGACGATGAGGACGAGAGGATTAGGATGAACGGAGGAGGAGGAGGAGAAGGAGTGAGTGGAGCAGGAGGGAGGGGAGAGGAGGTGAAGTGGTTTCTTTGTCTGACTGTTGATTAGTTACTCCCCAGCCTCCTCTCAGCTCCTGGTGACTGACAGACTGCAGTCTGCTGAAGGGCTGATCTGCGTACCCTACAGACGGCTGTACTGCACTATGCTCCCTGGTCCCTCTTCCCTCGTCGGATAGAGCAGACTCTTCTGAACTCCAAGACGCAAGGGTTGAATCACTTCCTCTTATAGCTGCTACTCCAATTTTGATTGCAAAGAGCTTGTATATCACAACGTCGCCGCCATTTAGGAAGCCAAGGAGCATTGTGATGTTAGTTATTATGTTGGTCGTCATTTTTGGTCATTGTTTTTTTGGTCATTGTTTTGGTCATTAATGGTGAAATGATTTGTCATTATGGGGAGACATTGTTTTGTTTGAAACTGCCACAGCGTTTCTCATTAGCCTAGGTTATGGTATATTTACGTTGATTTAGGATTT
This sequence comes from Merluccius polli, assembly GCA_030340625.1. Classification (NCBI taxonomy): domain Eukaryota; kingdom Metazoa; phylum Chordata; class Actinopteri; order Gadiformes; family Merlucciidae; genus Merluccius; species Merluccius polli. The sequence continues at coordinate 46,501 of JAOPHQ010003149.1, read as the reverse complement.
TACAGAACAACAGCTCTCTGGAGTCCTCTCAATATGGCGGAGTATTGCCAACAATAAATCCCATGATGCACTCTGATGTACAAGCCCTATAGCTTTGATTGTTCTCAGGCTAGGTTGCTTTGGGTAGAACTGTCTGCTATACGTGACTCAATGTACAATAAATGACTGACAGTGAATGGAGGCGAAGCAGAGGGACGTGTCTTCTGAGTGCAGTCATGTCTGGATTGAGAAGAAAGAAAAAAAAAATCGGGAGACCAAAATATCCTGAACTAAACCCTGCTCCCCTCGCATGGTGGTTTAAATGTAGCGTTGCGGTTTGTACATCTACACTGCGGCTGTAGGTGTGGACACACCTCCCCATACGGGTCTGTGTGTGTAGTAAAGTGTCCTTTCTAATATCACTGTCAGGTTTCATACGTCGACACGCAGCGTCGCCCCGCCTGCTCCGTCCTCACACTGTGGAGGTGACTCCAGGTGAGGCGTAGTGCAGAGCAGTGGTTCTCTAATGTTTTACTCAGTTTCCCCCTCCAAGATATTGTTTCAGCCAAGTACCCCTTTCACCGGCACAAAACATTTTGGGGAGGGAAAAAAATGAAAAGAAATATTATCTGTGTTATTTGGTGTAAACATGAACATTAGATGCTTAAATGAAATACTTACAGTTTAGTGAAACATGTGTCCTCGTACTTCATTTAGTTAAGGAGGTATTGAGATTCAATTAACGTGGAGTTATTTCTTTCTTTTGTTTGTTGTTCATAACCAATTAATAAAACGTTACAAAAAAGACATTTTCCAAAGTACCCCCTGCAATCCTTCAAAGTACCCCTAGGGGTACACGTACCCCCTTCTGAGAAACACTGGAGTAGTCAAGGGGTTCGACTCCCAGCCGAAAGGTCCTGGGTTTGATCCCCAATGTCGGCAGACTACCTGTAGGCATCCTAGAGCAAGATGCCCCCTAACCCCTACCTGCTCCTGAAGGACCGACTTTACGGGATGTGGCTTTGGATAAAATCACCTGCCAAATGACTAAATAGTGCAAATGTGTGATTGGTCGATTTCAATGATGGAATTGACTGTGCTTTTCAGTTTTGAAGAGGCAGAAATATCGAAGCATCTCCATGGAAACAGACTTCCTTGAACTTGGCGTTCTGCGGGCTGCAGGCTCTCATCAGTACCACAACAGGCCATCCCATATTAGGCAGCATCCAGTAGGCCTTGAGGAGGTCTGGCTTTGAAGTCTCCTTCGTCCGCTTTCATGTTTTCATTCTGACACAAACATTAACATTTAGATGGATTCAGCAAACGCTGTTTCAAGTCAAGTGCGTGAGGTGAGTTGGAAATTCACTCGATTTTTTTTGTCATATAAATAACTAAATGTCAAATAAATAAATGTGTGATACTGGAATCACAGTACGCATGCACACAACACACACACACGCATGCACACACACACACACACACACACACACACACACACACACACACACACACACACACACACACACACACACACACACACACACACACAGAGCGGAGGACATAGGCTTTCCAGCATTATAATCAGTGGTAATTGGTGTGTGTGTGAGAGAGAATCTTGACTGTGTGTAAGAAAGAGAGCAAGACAGTCCAATGATGTCAATGATAACAGAATCTGTCCAATCAGACTGCAGTGTGGTTGGTCACGTGACAACCTTGATCTTGACGTCTAAAGCCAGTGTGTTTTATACTGAGGGATGAAGTTACCGTAGAACTACAACCTTGAATAATACTGATGCTGTTCCCTGCACATTGCAGCAGTCTCTCTTCTTTCTTTCCTTCAACCTCTCTTTCTTTCTTTCGTCCTTCCTTTCTTATCGTCTTTCATTCAGTCTTTCGTTCTTTTTCTCTTTCTCTTCATTCAGTTTTTGTTCTTTCACTGCTTCTTTCTGTCTTTCTCATTATTCCTCCCTCTCCTGTTTCTTAGCCTTCAGTCTGTTCCTCTTTCTCTTTCTCTCTTTGTCCCTTTCTTACCTCCTCTCTCTCCCTTTCTCACTCTCTCCCTTTCTTACTTCCTTTCTTTTTCTCTTCCTTTGCGCTTGGCGTCCGTTGCCCTCTCTTCTGTGGGCCGGCTACCGCGACCTTGAGCGACGCGGCGCTGGTACATTAATAAACACGGCGTCCTCCGGCTTGCTCCTCCGGCCCCAACACAGATGGTCGGCCAGACGACCTCCAGAAGACTACTACGACCGCCGGAGCAGCCGGAGGAGTCCAAGGAGCAGGACGGAGGAGTCCAAGGAGCAGGACGGAGCAGGACGGAGCAGGACAGAGGAGTCCAAGGAGCAGGACGGAGGAGTCCAAGGAGCAGGACGGAGGAGTCCAAGGAGCAGGACGGAGGAGTCCAAGAAGCAGGACGGAGGAGTCCAAGGAGCAGGGCGGAGGAGTCCAAGGAGCAGGACGGAGGAGTCCAAGGAGCAGGACGGAGGAGTCCAAGGAGCAGGGCGGAGGAGTCCAAGGAGCAGGACGGAGAAGTCCAAGGAGCAGGACGGAGGAGTCCAAGGAGCAGGACGGAGAAGTCCAAGGAGCAGGGCGGAGGAGTCCAAGGAGCAGGACGGAGGAGTCCAAGGAGCAGGACGGAGGAGACCAAGGAGCAGGACGGAGGAGACCAAGGAGCAGGATGGAGGAGACCAAGGATGGACCAAATGTTTCTCGTTACATTGAAAACGATCAACGTACAAAGAACGTTGTCATCGTTTATGAGTTAAAGTGGTGGGCCGGCGCCGGCGCTCGCCGCCAAGAATTGAAGCTTGGCGACGCGCAGCGCCCTGCGTCTGGTGGAGCGTCTTCTGGCAGCGCTCACCAAGACAAATTAAAAAGTTGACTGAAGACTCATTAACAGGGAGTCTGACTGCTCCTTTTATTACACCTTCCTCCCCTCTTCCCCTCCTCTCACCCCCTCCTCCCTCCCCTTTCCCCTCCTCCTCCCGCCCCCCCCCCCCCCCCCCCCCCCCCCCCCCCCCCTTTCCCCTGCTCCCTCCCCTCTTCCCCTCCTCCCGTTTTGGGAAGCGATGGAGTTTCTTATTTTAGTCTCAGGTCGTCCAGGTGCTCTGGCGTGTGGACCCATTAGAGCTGACACTCTCAATCCCTCCTGTTCTTCTTTTAATATGCGCTCTCTCTCTCTCTCTCTCTCTCTCTCTCTCTCTCTCACACACACATTTTTCCTCTTCCTCTTTTTCCCAAAGCTTTCACTTTCATTTTGTTCTTGCTTTTGTTCGGTTCACTCCATTTTCCCGTGCTGTTCATAATGGCAGAAGAAGGTTGAAGGAGGGGGGACTCGTTCCCTCGTCCGTCCCGTCTGCTAAGCAGTCTAGCGGTTAGCAGGAGTGCAGATTATACTGTGAGTGTTTAAGAATGCAAACAGCCGTTAATTAGCCAGCCAGATAGCTAAGATCACTAACGCTAATTGGTTTAGCGCGTGCGTAATTAGCACCAGAGACGCTGAAGAGCTCGAGTCCTGGGTTTGTATCCCTTATTCAGTAGCATCTCCCACATCTGGGCTTCTCTCCTCACTACTCCAGTAGATGTATTGGCTGGACTGTCTCTGTCTCTCTGTCTGACTGTCAGCCTATCTCTGTCTGAATGTCAGTCTGTCTCTGTCAGCCTGTCTCTGTCTGTCTCTCTGTCTGACTGTCAGCCTGTCTGTCTCTCTGTCAGCTTGTCTCTATCTGTCTCTCTGTCTGACTGTCAGCCTATCTCTGTCAGCGTGTCTCTGTCTGTCTCTCTGTCTGACTGTCTCTGTCTCTCTGTCAGCTTGTCTCTATCTGTCTCTCTGTCTGACTGTCAGCCTATCTCTGTCAGCATGTCTCTCTCTCTGTCAGCGTGTCTCTGTCTGACTGTCTCTGTCTGTCTCTCTGTCTGACTGTCAGCCTGTCTCTGTCTGTCTCTCTGTCTGACTTTCAGCCCTTTCTCTGTCTGTCTCTCTGTCTGACTGTCAGCCCTTTCTCTGTCTGTCTCTCTGTCTGACTTTCAGCCTGTCTCTGTCTCTCTGTCAGCCTGTCTCTGTCTGTCTCTCTGTCTGACTGTCAGCCCTTTCTCTCTCTGTCTCTCTGTCAGCCTATCACTGTCAGCCTGTCTCTGTCTGTCTGACTGTCTCTGTCTCTCTGTCAGCCTGTTTTTGTCTCTCTGTCAGCCTGTCTCTGACTGTCTCTGTCTCTCTGTCAGCCTGTCTCTGTCTGTCTGACTGTCAACCTGTCTCTGTCAGACTGTGTCTGTCTGACTGTCAGCCCTTTCTCTGTCTGTCTGACTGTCTGTCTCTCTGTCAGCCTGTCTCTGTCTGTCTCTCTGTCTGACTGTCAGTCTGTCTCTTTCTCTCTGTCAGCCTGTCTCTGTCTGTCTGACTGTCTCTGTCTCTGTCTGTCTCTCTGTCTCCGTCTGTCTCCCTCATCTGATTAGTGTTCTAAATTATTTCACATTTCTCTGCATGCCCTGACTACCTTCTTCCTCTCACTATCTGTCTCTGTCTCTGTCTCTGTCTCTGTCTCTCTCTCTCTCTCTCTCTCTCTCTCTCTCTCTCTGGTGGCGGTCTGGTACGGTTGCCCTCTGGCTGCTCTTTGATAGTCAGTCTGTTCTGTGAGTGATGTCATTTATCACCATCAACCCGGCCTGCTCCTTTATCCTCCCCGTCCGCCAGGCCCCCAGGGGCCTCGCGCGGCCCTCACCTGGAGGGTAGGGGCCTGTCTGCCAGGTTTCAGCTCTGCCAGGGTTATTGTCTCCTTTTGTTTCACGCTGGCGTTCAGTGTGAAGTACAGGGCGCTGTCCATCAACAGACATTTTGTGTCTCTGTGACTAGTGAGAGCTGTTTGTTATCACCTCCCTACGTATCACCTCTCTAACCCTCGTCATCATCATCGTCATCGTAATCATCACCGTCACAACCCTTGTCTGTTAGCTGTGCAGTCCATAACTGGACTGGTCAAGTGTGTGTGTGTGTGTTCATTTAGAGCTGACACTCACAATAACCGTCACATTAATCAGCTATCAAAATCATTCTCAACCGTAGCCCTGGAGGAATGTCTTCCTCCTCCTCTTCATCAACATCCCCTTCATCACCATCTCCTCCTCCTCCTCCTCCTCCTCCTCCTCCTCCTCCTCCTCCTCCATTCAGGAGGACAGACTGTCACACTCTCTCTCTGCCTCTGTGACACTCTCTCCCTTCCTCTCTCACGCACTTTCTCTCTCTATCTTGCTCAGCATGTTTTAAAAGAGGCAAATGGATTTTATGATTCTTCCTAGTTTTCTCTCTCTCTGTCTCTCTCTGTCTCTCTGTCTCTGTTAATTGATGGTGCAGTAATATAAAATCCATGGATAAAGGCGGGGGGGGGGGGGGGGGAGTGCCTCCATAACAACATCAATATAGATCACCTTTAGGAGGGTCACAGTGTGTGTGTGTGTACATGAGTGTCCCAACCACTAAATTTGCTTCCGAACCAGCTCCATTAGTTAGCTGTGTGTGTATGTGCGTGTGCGTGCGTGCGTGTGTGTGTGTTCTGTCGCTGCATTTTAACAACCTTCACACTGGGAGCCAGACAGTGCTAGAATATGTATGGAGTGCAGGTTTTCAAGCCATATTATGCTAATATGAATCAGGAATAATACAATTCACAATAAACCAGTAGTACACTGTTAGAGCGGGGGAGGGTTCCCAACCTGTGGGTCGCGGGCCATAAGCGGCGGCGGCAGCAGCAGCAGGGGGTCGGTGGTGGTCCACCAGCGAGTGTGCCTGTTGACTAGCGAAGAAGGAGAGAGACTGGGAAGTATGGCGTTGAAAGAGGGAGGGAGTGACATGCAGCATAGGGGCCACTGGTCTGCGTGAGGCCTGGGTCGCCATCGCCACGAGGCGTGTTCCCGACGTGGGTTTAGCGCGCTAGCGGGGGTTTGCAGAAGATGGCTTTATTATCCCTAGGACTATAGCTCAGCTTCTCCTACTCTGATGTAGTCTTTGTTGTTCCGCTGTTGCCGCTGCTGTCTAAAATCAGACATGAGACTTAAATAACAGATGCTTGCTTATCTATTTTTGCGTAATCCGCAGAAAAAAAGGCCTGTTTACAATTCTGCGAATGATAATAAGCCATGAATAAGCAATGCGATGAAAGCTCCACGCGTGTGTGTGTGCTTGTGTGTGTGTGTGTGTGTGGTAAAATACGAAGTAATCTCCAGGCCCCCCCCCCCCCCGCCACTGTGTGGCTCTGTAGTTAGCTGAGCTGCTTGTGCCCGGTGTTAGCGATAGCTGCTGTTTACCACAACACGGTACTTCATGCTCATTTCAAGGTGCTATGAAGTACAAGCTACGCTATAGAAGCTAATTAGAGAGGGAGGGAGGGAGGGAGGAAAGGGGAGGGAGAGATGGCCCAAGAGAGTAATCTTTATTGTTATTATTGTCCTGATAATTAAGAGAGAGACAGAGAGAGAGAGACAGAGAGAGAGAGAGACAGTAATAGAGACAGACACAGAGACGGAGAGAGAGAGGGAGAGGACATAGAGAGTGGGGTTATTAAAGATGGAGAGAGTTCTCTCTAGAGAGAGAGAGAAAGAAATAGAGAGAGACTGAGAGAGAGAGAGACGTAGAGAGAGAGAGAAGGATTTGGATTGCCATATGAACACAGAATCCACTGAAAAGTGTAACGTTGTACGAAGGAACAGGTTTAAGATTAAAGTCTCTGTTTGTTCCTTAAAGGGGCTATAGACGATATCCTGAACATGAATATAGCAGCAAACAACTATTGGCTATGTAGAGATATAGTGGAGTAATGGCGAAGGCCCCCTTCCTCTGTGTGTGTTGTAATCTGAGCTTCTCGTTTCTTTGTTTTGGTGTCCGGTCCGGCCGGCGGTCATGATAACGCACGCGCCGTGCATGAGATGAGTTAATTGTGTTGGTTGTGGTTTGAGATGCTGGTGCTGTACTGCGTCATCTTGTGGCTAAATATATCGTCTATAGCCCCTTTAAGTGTATTATAGTGGGCCAAGACTCACACTGAAGAATGGAATGTACACACACACACACACACACACACACACACACACACACACACACACACACACACACACAGTTATCTCCAGTTTGTAGTTGCTGTGAAGAGTGTTTTCAATAGTGCTATACAATGTAAACATATTATTATTATCTGTAATACTATATGGGCTGTATCTAGGTCTCGGTGTTGTTGCATCATGTACGCAGTCCTCAGATGACACCAACCTGTCATCTTCATCGTGGTCTTCCTCTCCTCCCGCTGGCAGGAGACCAGCCCTCACGTTATTAACTGAACCCACCTTATCTCACCTTCTCCTCTCTGCTGTTCTCCTCCTCTCTCCTCAGCTCGGCGACAAACCGAGTGAGTGTGAAGAGTACAAGTCTTCGGTAGAGACTGAAGTATCCCTCAGGTTGAGCGGCACTAAGTAGCTTTTCCCTGTCAAGCTAAACAACGGGATTATCGAGACTATGATCGAGGAAGATACCTTTAACACTTCTTTATCAACAACAAGCTGACACACAGTCAGAACTGAGTTTTTACTTTTATTAAACAGGATCTCTCTTTCTGCTGTTCATATGCAACAGACTCAAACTAAGTACCGGTACCTTTAAAAACAGATGGGTACCGATCCAGTCTCTGATGCTGTCCCTCCAGAACGATCAATAGGTAGACAGATAGACAGATGGGCTGCAGACAGACAGACTGGCAGACATGCTACAGACAGACATGTTACAGACAGACAGACAGACAGACAGACATGCGACAGACAGGCAGACATGCTACAGACAGACAGACATGCTACAGACAGACAGGCAGACATACTACAGACAGACAAACATGCTACAGACAGACAGGCAGACATGCTACAGACATGCAGACATGCTACAGACAGACAGGCAGACATACTACAGACAGACAAACATGCTACAGACAGACAGGCAGACATGCTACAGACATGCAGACATGCTACAGACAGACAGGCAGACATACTACAGACAGACAGACATGCTACAGACAGACAGGCAGACATGCTACAGACAGACAGACATGCTACAGACAGGCAGACATGCTACAGACAGGCAGACATGCTACAGACAGACAGGCAGACATGCTACAGACATGCAGACATGCTACAGACAGACAGGCAGACATACTACAGACAGACAAACATGCTACAGACAGACAGGCAGACATGCTACAGACAGACAGGCAGACATACTACAGACAGACAAACATGCTACAGACAGACAGGCAGACATGCTACAGACAGACAGACATGCGACAGACAGGCAGACATGCTACAGACAGACAGGCAGACATACTACAGACAGACAAACATGCTACAGACAGACAGGCAGACATGCTACATACAGGCAGACAGACAGACAGGCAGACATGCTACAGACAGACAGGTGGACAATAGCATAAACATAGTGGTTAGGGGCGAGGCTGTAGTAGACAGTGTAGCGTTGGCTGAGAGGCTCACATCTCAGAGGGCCTCTGGTCTGCCTGCGCTAGAGGGGTGCACCGCATGGGGCCGATACCGGATATACATATAATATGTATAATATGTACTCGCAAATATATGTATAATATATTTTTCCTGCGGAAAAAGAGACAATACAGTATTTATGTTTTGTAAAAGTTCATTGTTAATTCAAACTTTACAATAAAATAATGATTTATGGCATACAATTCAGTCATGATATCCATGTGTTCATATTCATAACATTGGGAAACAGGCGAGACTAGAGGGTGATGTGATGGATTCAGACCGGGAGTGGAGACGGCACAGAGCCTCCATCTGCTGCCAGAGACGATAACGGGTATAGATATATGAATATATATAAATCTATATATATATATATATATATTAACAGTGACAGTGTTTCAGCTGCAGTGTAGGAGGAGAATGCGGAGTGAGAAGGTGCGTCTGTGTTCGTGTCCTCATCGCTAAAACGACGCGTGTAACCAAGCGGTTGCTTGGTGATGACTAGAGCCACGTCCCCACCGCCCCACCGCCCCAGTATTATAGTCTTCTGTTGGACCTCCGCCTCATGCAAGGGCCAAATAGTGAGTCACACATAGGAGGGAGGGGGGGACAAATCAGGTCGCGAGTGTGGGGTCTCCCGATGACATAAACATACTATGTATGTTAAAAGGTTTGGTGTCTAGGCGTACATCTTACAAATTAGCTCTCTTTAAACATTGGTGGGGACACGTCCGCCGGTCTCCCCCCCAGGGAATTTTGCCCCTGACCTAATGTTGTGAAATAATGAATCACCGGACGGGTCGCTTCAATTAAATCCACCCAATAACAGTCCGGCCTTTGGGCCCCTCTGCTGCCCTCCTAGTGTCCCTAGAAGAGGGGCCCCTCTCCTGTGTTCCTTCCCAAGGTTTCTACCCTCTGGGTTTGGGGGCAGTTTTCCATTTGCCCCTTCGTGGGTTTAGGGTTAGGGTGTGTTGGTCGCATAACGTGGGCATGTGAAGCCCTTTGACACTGTGACTGTGATGAAGATGCACGTGACTTGGAAAAATGAATGCCTCATTCATTCACCGGTTCATGTGCACACTTCATGCTAGGTGACAAGTGTGTTATTGTGAGCAGTGAATGCCTTGCTTTATAACACTTCAACACCTTTCAGGATCAGAACAACTTGGCAACCATCTCCGTGACAACCTGTAACCATCTCCTTGACAACTGGTATTAGACATCTCTGCCTTGGATGTATTTTCAACTCTGACCAAGTCCCGGCTTCGTTGGGAATTCAGATGGCGGATTTGTCATCGTTGTTATTTTCCAGCTCGGTGTCTCACATGCACCCACTGCTTACCGAATCCAATGTGTGGTTATTGGGTTTTTTAATGCAGGAATTTTTGTTCTTCAAAAAGCCATGTCTGTCGAAATGATGCTCAGTATAAGATACGTTTTTGTTACTTTAACGAAGGTATTTTGCTGCCACAAGAGGAAATGTGATGGGCCCTGTCGCGGTGCGAAGTAAACGACTTTCTCATCAGCTGAGGTGAAGGAGGTGAAGGAGGTGGAGATGGTGGTGGTGAAGGAGTTGGAGATGGTGAAGGAGGTGGAGATGGTGGTGGTGAAGGAGTTGGAGTTGGAGATGGTGGTGGTGAAGAAGCACCTGCAGCATGCTTTGATCACGGCAGTGATTAACACTCTCTTCGTTGTCACAGCAACAAAAGACAACAGGAAGCAGTGTAGCATCCCCCCACGCCACCATCAACACGTCCCAAATTAACACATCACTCCTGCTATTCTCTCTCTCTCTATCTCTTTCTCTCTCTCTCCCCCTCCCACTCTCCCTGCTACCTTATCTCACCTCCTCTCCTCAGTGTGTGTGTGTGTGTGTGTGACTGCCTTGAGAAGTGCGCTGCGATGGCGCTGATAGCCGCCAGAGCCTCCCTGCGTTGATCCGTTCCGGAGAAGGTTATCTGCTGCCGCATCTCACGCTCGCCTCTCTTCCTCTCTCACAAAGTGGAGGTGACGAAGATGAAGATGGTGACATTATCTGCTTGTTTGTATCATCTCACTCTGTCAGCGCGCGTTTAGTTTTTCAACTGAAGTCAAGTCAAGTAGAACTTTATTTGTCCCCAGAGTGGATAATAATAATAATAATAATAATAATAATAATAATAATAATAATAATAATAATAACAACACACAATATCAAAAAGAGAGGTAAAAACAGAAGTACTCATTAAAGCAATTTTCCAAGTTTACCAAGTGTGGTGTGGAGGTCGAGCTGATCTTGTACTGTTGGAGTTCAGCAGTGCAATGCGAGTATGAATGAGTGTTTATCTGTTGGTTTTGAAAATGTTTCATCCCAGTCCGCTGTTCTACCGTGTTGAAGAAACCACTGGCGTCTATGGCCGCAACGATTAGTGGATTAATCACACGTGTGTGTGTGTGTGTACGCGCGTGTGTTTCAGAGCAGGTATATTTAGTAGATATACTTAGGTTACCTACACGGTATGAATATTATTTACACCATGTGTCCCAGGTGGGTTTGCGCAAGGTCTGCTACACAACAGAACCACCCTGGGCTCCAGTGGTGCGTTGTCTAATCAATACTGGGCTGGGCTTTCACTGATGGATACATAGAACTACAAGCTCCAGGCCGGATCAATGCACAGCTGTGACTCTAGTGGGCCATGCTGCAGTTCTGTTTGTACTTGTGATTCATAAGCAGCCTTCTGATTGGCTGACCAGGGAAAGTTACTCCATGTTCAGTGTTGACGAGGAGCTAAATGCTATCGATCAATCATTGAATTCTGTCATTGAGAGGATTTCTTGTTTGGAATTAAGTCTGTAAGGGTTCATTGCATACTTGAAATGGAAGGGAAATCAAAACTGACTTGGCACTCCCAAAGGTCCCCAATAAAACATGACTAGGAAGAGAAATGTGAGAAATGTCCTCAGCGTCCCCAGTGACACCAGTATGGCCATGAGCAAACTGCTACGAATCTAATGTGTGTAGGCAGATGCAAGTTGGGGTTCAAAATGGGGTCCCGGGCCCAACGAACCTCTGTGTCCCTAACGTCCCTCCTCCTCCGTCCCTCCAGCCATGTTCACCGAGGTGCCCCACGACGTGAGGGCCCTCGGGGGCCAGGATGTGGAGATGGCCTGCTCTTTCCGGGGGGCCGGGACCCCCTCCTACTCCCTGGAGATCCAGTGGTGGTACATCAGGAACCACCCTGATTGGACGAACAACCAGCCGTGGTCGACCAATGAGGTGAGTGCTGAGGAGGAGGAAGCGGATCATACAGAAAATAAATATAGACAAACAAATCTAAACTCGGAAAAATTAAATTTACTTAATTTTAGGTATTAAATCAAGTATAAAAGTGGTCATATACAAGTACTTATTTTTTTTTTTAACATATTTTACATATTGTTGTGTTGAATTGAATTCAAGCTTTTATTGGTACACACCGTGAAATGCAAATGATCTATGCACATCATGTCTGAAAACAAAATATTTCGCACTTACTATTTATATTCCACTTTGCTGTTTTACATATTTTTACAGCCAGTGTTTTCCCTGTACACCTCCAGGTTTCTCCAGGAGAGGGGTTGCCCAAGGATGCCACCAAGATAAGTGTGAGTTGAACTCCTCTGCCCTCCCGAGCCGTTTCTCTGGCAGAGCAGTGATCTACGGTCTGAGTTAGTGACCTCAGGGCGACCCAGAGGGGCTTCAGGTGGTAATAAAACACTGTACTGCCATGTTGGGTCTGCTGCCACAAAGCGTTGAGGCTTTTATGTCTCCTGGCGTGTGAACAACAGCAGACAGGTACCAGACACTCATGCAGGGAATCAAGATAACCAACCAAGACTCTGACAGGCTCTGCAGTGGGCCCACGATTTTGGTCAAAGTTTTACTTGTAAAACTTGTGTTCAATAATGTGTATATTTATATATATGATGCAACTATATGCTATACTGCATCAACTATGTGCTGAGTGTATACTACTACACTGTATGTAATATAACGTAGTGGTCCTGTGTAGCTCAACTGGCAGAGCATGGCATTCACACTGGAGCCAACTCTGATAAGAATGTATGCCACATTGCACACATCATCATCATCATCATCATCATCATCATCATCATCATCATCATCATCATCATCATCATCATCATCATCATCATCTTTACTTGATACTTGTACTAGTATGTGTCCATGCATCTCTATATATTTCTGTCTGTCTGTCTCTCTCTCTCGGCCAGGTGGTGAAGGTCGCCGGTAGCAACATCTCCCACAAGCTCCGCCTCTCGGCGGTGCGGCCGTCGGACGAGGGCGCGTATGAGTGCCGCGTCATCGACTTCAGCGACGCGGCGGGCGCACGCCACCACCGCGCACGGGCCTACCTGCAGGTGGTGCCGCAGAGCCACGCCCGCGACCGCCCCGCTCCTCCTGCCAATGCCGGCGGTCACCGCGGCAACGACTTTGAGGCCGAGAGAGAGGGAGTTGGTGTTGGTGATGATGATGGAGGAGATGGTTTCAGGGGCATGGAGGAATCGCGTGGCGCCGGCGTGACCAGCACACCCACGGGGAACCGACAGTACGTTGGCCGCCACCAGGGGCACGGAAAGCAGCCGTCCAATCACGCCCAAGGTCACCATGCCCAGGAAAAAGTTCACCATGCCCAGAGTCTGGGTCACACCCAGGCTCACCACACACACACCCAGGGCCCCCATGCCGTACCCCGGCAGCAGAGCAAGGCAGACGAGCAGAGCAAGAGGGCCGAGGAGCGGGACATCCCCAGTGACTGCCCCAATGAGGCCAGCTGTGTGCCCTAAGCAGTGGGTGGGAACACCAAGATGATACTCCTTGTATATATATCCTATGATGAGGAAGCTTTGGTTTGAAATATACGTGTATGAAGATATATTTCCAACTGAAGCTGGTTGCTGCACAGTGTAGGCTTGCGGACCACCCCAGAACCACATGGCCTGTTCACCACCATCTCTGGGACACAACGCAGGGAAAATCCCAGTGAGAATCAGTCTCAAGCGTGCACTGGGCCCTTATTTTATTTTAAAGCGTGTCCCATTTTAGACATTTCCACTGTTCAGGGAGCTGAGCTATGGCCCCCCACCTGCCTCAACCTGATCCAACTCCTCATCATGCCACAGAATAGTACCGTACCAACACACAGAATAGTACAGTGCCAAAGGTTATTTAAAAAAAATCCATATTGCAAGTGCACTGGGGTGGGTCTATTTTAGTAGCTACTGTATATGTCTGAGCCTTTGCGTCCTGCCTCTCTGGGTAAGTTCTCATTCTTTAGCTTTAGTTTATTGCTTTTTGTACATTCTAACATGTGGGAAAGTCAATGGATAAAAATTGTTGACTTTGAAGGGCCGTATTAGGCAGTTGTTTCCATGCCCAGCAGTCAGGGGTGTATCTGATTAAGTATTACAAAGTGACATCGGAAATAACATGCGACTGGGCAGTCATTTCTGGTGTTCATTCCCATCATGCATTGCTTTGCCCCAGATCCTTACCCAAGGCACAGACAGGATCTGAGCCATGCCAAACTGACCGATACTGTAACCAATGCCTACAAAACAAAACAACCATTTTGAATTTTGTATCTCAACTTTATCATTCTTATTCCAGAGTCACAACCAAGTAGCATAACCATTTCTAATGCATCATGGGGAAAAAAAGATAATTTCCTGTGTTAAAAATCAAGTGATTGATATGAGACGTTTTGATTGGCCCACCCAACCCTTCAACAGCCAATCAGAGTTGTAGCTTATCAACAGGGGTGTGATAACACACTAAAATTCATTTTTTAACACTTCCTTCTATGTTTAATATATATATATAATATAATATATATTATATATATGTGTAATATAATATAATCTGTGTCCATGTTTCATATATATATACAGTATATAAAATAAAATATGGACACAGAAAGTACCTTCATTGAATTCTGAGTTGATTTTGTTTTTTAAGCATTGGAAATACTCTATTCAAGAGTTTTAAAAACAGATTATTCATGCATCAAAATGTGTGCTTTAGTTACGCTTGATTTTGAAATAAGAACAATGTCTAATATTACAATTTCTCCTATTAAATCTCACACTAATAGGTCTCTTAACCACATGTGTAGATAACTGTACAAAATTATATATATATATATATATATATATATATATATATATATATGTGTGTGTGTGTGTTGCATGTGCAATTCTTCATTTGTTTCTATGTCATATCTTGATTGATTTTCCTAAGACAATGAGCCTTTTGTGGCCTGTTTCATGCAATACACTTGGAAACAACTGTTTGAAAGACAATACTCCCTCCTAGAGAAGTGGTTTCTTTATGCTGCTTTTCAAAGACTGTACATGCTCTGCAAAAGCTTTCCCTGATTCGACCTCACAACCTAATCAATCCCTCGAAGCGTCAGCACCTATATACATGGTTTTGAAGGCCCAAAGCTGTTTTATAAAGTATGTATGTGTCTGTATACCAAAACGCTTGTGTGACGCAAGGATAACTTGCAATGCAATTAAGAAGTTCTGCAGCACATAGATAAAGATTTTTATAATTGGGTGGGTGGGATGGAAAAATTGCTGGCAAAACATTGCTGGATTAGTACCTTGGCTTTGGATCAATACATCTAGACAATTATTTGTTGTCCTAGTTTCCATTTTTTTCATATTCGCAGCTAAACCAACATCCACACTGCTACTGTTTTTGTGCACAATCACCGTGGACTGAAGAAAAATAATGAATAAACACTAGAGGCTGTGTCTAAATCATTGTTATTGTTTTTTGTAAAAAGATAACTTAAAAAAAAAAAGAGCATTGTATAATACGTCTAGAATGTTTGTTCTCACTCTTAATGTATGGCTTTGTCAAATCGATAATAAATTGTATATTAAATAATTTGAAATCATCTTATAAAACTTTGGTTGATTTTAATCTTGAATCCTCATCAATTACCATGTTTTTATGTTTCAGGCGTTGAGTATGACTATAGCTATTTTTAATAAGGGATACATTTGACAGATGTATAATTGCACTGGGGGTGTTAACTCTGGATCAGGAGAAACCTGACCCTGTTGTTAATTTCCTGTCCATGAGCTGTCCCAGTAGAAAGAGTATTAGGCAGAGGTGCCCAACCCCTGCCTAATGCCAGTTCATCTACCTTGTGATAGAGCCACTTTTGTGCAGCATTAGAGGGCACCTTGAAGGGGAGCATCCTTACCTTACCATCCACACGCTTCATCTGGCGGGTGGACGAAGTGTGTGGGTGGTAAGGTAAGGATGCCATCCGGTAGCGGGGAGATCTGGGTGCAGGCAACATGGAGGAAAGATAAACATTGTTCATTTGCATGCTACCCACATTGTAATGACACAACAAAGCCAGTTGAAAATCAGTGAAGTTCCCCTTTAATGAATGACTAACTAACTAGATGGATTTACAGATGAATTAATTCCTAACCAGCTGGATGTACAGGTGAATGAATTACTAACCAGCTGGATGATCTACTGTCTATTACTACTGCTTCCCTAGCCGGGTCGGTCGGAGGCGATGGGAAAGAAAGCAGCCGGTTACATGTGTCCAGTTGTTTCTTGGTTCTTTTTTTGGTTTCATCTAGATCTTCATATCCTCTCAGACATTTTACAATATTCCTTCTTCTTTGTCCCTAGATTTGACAAAGCAGTCAGACGCAGGTTATTCCAATTCAGAAGCTCATTTTCCTCCTTTCCTGAGATCTATTGTCTCCTTCCACTGCTTCAGGTCATCTTTATTTTCTTATCTCAAAACAACCAGTTCATGCTTTTAATGTGTGCATACTTTCAATCTTGCTGTTGCTGTTTTTGTCGTTGTTTGTATGTGTTCTATGATTTTGTATTTGTGTCTATAAGGACCCCTCAACAATGAGATGCTACATCTCAAGGGGCTATCCTTTCAATCAGTTCAAATAAAAAATGGTATTTCACTGGAGTCTTCCCCAAAAAGATCCTGGTGGTCCCTGTACAGAAGCCAGCCATCCATAAAGGAATGGTTGACCTCTAGTGGAGGCTTGTATGGGCCACGGCTGTGAAAATACACTGGCACACCTGGACCCAATGACAGGTGAGAGATTTAGCACATGGCTTCAGTGTTCAAGGGTGTTTTCTTTCCAGCTCAGCTGAGCTTCCTGTCTTTGGTCCAAGATACACTCAGGAAGATTGTGCTGATTAACATCTTCAGTTTTCTCTTTTGTGTTATTTATTTTTGTATGGACGTGGTTAAAGGAGCAGTAGGAAATATTTTTGTTAAATATTTAAGCTAAAATTACTCATAACATTGTAGCAGCTATCTGTAATACCAATATTCTGATGTTCCTTATGACTGAAGTAGAAAGCTGTCCAAAAAAATGTAGACCCGCCGGCCAATAAACAACCAATCAGGGCTAGTTTTGTACCAATCAGGGCTAGTTTTGTACCAATCAGGGCTAGTTTTGTACCAATCAGGGCTAGTTTTGTACCAATCAGGGCTAGTTTTGTAGCTACCAATCAGGAAAATGATCTAGAAAGTCAAGTTCCTGGTTGCCTTTCTCTGCCCAACAACACTGATATGCACGTGCACGATTGTCTTTTCAATTTCTTGTCAGTGAGTGGAATTTCCTCTAAATCTTTCCTACTGCTCCTTTAAGCGAAGAGAAACAAGATGCAAGCCGGACGGGCCGACTACTGGATGTTTACCTGCTATGTTTGACATGACTGCTGTGTAAACTTAGTCAGCATTGTGTTACCAGAGGGAGAGCAGGGAGTTCAGTGTTTCCAGAGGAGCAGATCTGGTAGTTGTGGACAGTAAAGAGGAGATGGACTTAGTTAGCATACGGATGGATAACCCCTCATGGAGCAGAGGTCAACCTAACGGTGGCAAGCATAGATATAAAAACTAGATGCCTCGTCGAACGTCCGCACATGGCGGCCATCTTACCCCAGGCAGCTCGGTCACCCATATGTGTTGTAGTGGTACATCATACTTTTTAGATAACCATAACTTGCTCAAATTTCATCCGATTTTCAAACGGTTTGGCTTGTTATAAACGTCAAAGATGTAGTTATGACACTGCATGCTTAAAAAATAATAAAAAATAGAATAATGTTCTAAAATAGGTAGATTACAATATTTCCTATTACAAATAGGCTATAAGAAAGGCTGCATGTTGAAACCCCCACCCTGTAGGAGGTCATGCCTGTGGTAAGATGGCCGACCTGTGTGGACGTTATAGACTCCGCCGTAACACATCTGTGTTATATATATCTATGGTGGCAAGGAGCTCGGATAAGAGCTGATTCTTCTTCCTTGATATTGCATGCTGTACAAGTCTGACCCCCAGTGGTTGCATTAAATCTTGTCATTTCAGAAATGCTCAAAGCATTGCTTTGTGTTTGTAAGGGTACACTTCACTTATAAAGATCTGCAACAGTGCAGACGGGACAGTGCAGCTGGCTGGCGTCAGCCACAAGGCATCAGGGTCGGCCTGGATCAGGTGTTGGACCACGCTGGGAGAAGGAAGGTAGGAGTCAATAACATGGAGACACCTTTTGACTTGGTTTGAGGACTTCAATATAATGATTAAATTAGGGCTGCAACAATTAGTCGATTACGGTAATCGATTAGTTGATCGACAGAAAACTATTGAATTAAAAAATGTTTTAATCGATTAAATGTTTAGGTCATTTATCAAGTACAAATACCACCATTTGCTTCAGAAATTCAAATGTTTGGTTTTATTTTGGCATATAACTATTGAAAAAATATTTGAAATTTCAACAATTTCTTAATGTACGTAGAACAATCTGAACCTTATATGACCCTAAGTGATGCACTGCATGTACCACTTACACACAATGCCTCTGTAAGCCCACCTAGGAAGTAGCATGTGGTTAAAAATACTTCCTGTTTGGTCAAACTCGGTATTAAAACGTTGCCACACTGGTATACAAAACTCACAAAGAGACCAACCAAACATATAGCGTAGGATCTTAAGACAAACTCTGTGGAATCAGTTTTGACCAGAACATGGCTCGGGCAATTCACTCCAGGCCCAACATGATGAGCAAGGATACACAAGGAGAGAGAGAGGAGAGGATAGTGGACATCTACGCTAGCCCTGAGAGCCTCAGAGATCACCACCCAGACTATGCGGGGAATGAGGAGTCGTCCATGACTCTGAGAACAGTAAGAAGTCAATCGTCGGACGCTGGGAGCCCTCTGAGGTGTCTGACTAGGGCTGTGGTGGTGCTTCTGGGACTACTCTCTCTTATCCTGCTGGCTGGACTGTTTGGGTTTGCAATGCAATACAAGACCATCCTGGAGAAGACTTTAAGCATGGACAGAGACATGGAGCAATTTCACCAAAGGCTGAAGAATTTGACAGAAGAGCGGGACGCCCTGCTTCGCCAGTGGGGCTGTCCAAGTCCTTAGAAAACGTTTGGTTGCAAATGTGTTTTCCACTGTGTGGGGATACTGGAAGAAGATAAGGGAGTTCTGTGTTTCCAAATGAGAAGATCTGATGGTTGTGGACAGTAAAGAGGAGATGGACTTTGTTAGCAGGCACAGCTCACACTACTGGCTCGGAGCAAGTGAAGTCAGTGAAGGGATGTGGAGATGGGTTAATGGAACCGTCCTGTCGGTGGATAACCCCTCATGGAGCAGTGGCAGGGCGCAAAACTGCCTCAAGTTACTGAATGAGTAGAACCAACATAAATAGGCAGATAAGAGCTGTGAAGACAAAAACCAGGGGCTTTGTGAAAAAAGGTTTATATAATATATTTTAAATATTTCTTCTTTACATGTTTCACTACCCTTAAAACCAACAGACTGTTGTTGACTTTTGGTGTCCTCCATTTGATAAAGAATCGTGTACTAACTGGCTGCCACGTGTTGCTAAGAAAATTACATCATAACTTTGATCACTGGATGATCTGTGATGGATGCTTTTTTTAATTTATTTTTTTTGTTACACATCACTTATAAAGATCTGCAACACCCTGTATCTATTCATAGACATATACTTTAATACATATGCATTCACACATACAGAGGAAATTATATTGACATCCTGGCGTCTAGTGGTGGGCGGGGCTACAGTCATGTGATCTGGGAGTGGCGGGAAATTCGAGTTGTGGGAGAAGGAGCCAGGAAGGAGGAAATAAGTTGTTTTAGCTCAGAGAAACTAGTGTGTGTTGGACCGGCGTTATTTATTGGCAAACACAAATCCTCTGCCTCCATGTAAAACATTGGATTTCAATGTGGATGACTCCTGTTTGTGGTTGAAGCCTGAGTCTACAGTGTTGTGTCTATCTGGAAGTAGTGACTCTCCTCCACATCCACCAGCTCCAGGAGTCAGGCCTGCTCAGCCCAGCTCATCTCCTCACCCGGTCACATCAATCCAATTGGATTATTCTTTACTTTTCTCTTCATGCTGCAATGCATTGGTATTCAACTGTTTCTGTTGTACATTTTGTCTTTTTTGAAAGCAGCTTTTTTATTTTTGAGTGATATGTTTTGCTTATATTGTATTTCAGTTTAGGTTGGACTAGGTCTCTCGGAACAGACATTAAACTGATATTTAATTTGCTTCAGGGACTGATGTATAAAACATTTCTGTACCCGAATCCACAAATCATCTATAATCTTTTTAATTGCAGTGTTCTGAACTATGCTCTTGTTTCCAAAATGTTACTGACGTTATTTTATTTTATGGTGTAAATCATTGTCACAAAATATTGTTTAACGTCTTTTGAATGTTTGGGTATTTCCACTGTTAACTGTCTTCTTTGTATAATCAATAATAAATAGTGTATGCAACAATATTTTGATATCCTCTTAACCTTTTGAAATCTTAATCTTAAGATGTGTATATATGGGGTTCAGGGTTAGTCTAGTGGCTAGGGTGTCGAAAGGTTCTGGGTTCGATCTCAGAGGTTCTCTCTTTCTCTCGCTCTCTCTCGGATGATGGGAGCCAAATGTAGGAGTAGGACCCAGATATTAAAATAACTTTTGGGGTTTTTAAGAATTTAAAAAGTGAATTTTAAGATGCTCAGTTTGCACCTGGGAATATTGTTTGTGCCACAGTGTACACTCAACAACACAAAACTTAGCTTCTGGAATTTATTTTGAAAGAATAAAGTCTCACATGGGGTCAGACTTATACAGCGTCTAAAATCAGGCTGTTGGAGCAGAACCACAAGCCTATGCAAATAGCAGAATACAAGTCTACTGTTCTACTGTCTACACTACTGTTCTGTCTACGAGTTACACTTAATTAATTCAACAGGTTTGAACAGCCAACAATATTGCCAACAGCATTTGTATGTGTATTTGTTAAAGGAGCAGGAGGCAATATTTCCGTAAAAGAATTAAGTAAAGAATATCAAATTACTCATAATATTTTTGCAGCTGTAAATCCTGCAAAAAAACACTAAATTCTAAGACTGCCTTATGACTGCTTAGTAGGCTGTCAAAAAAATGTCAACCCGCCCGCCAAAATTTGCAAACACCATTGACACGACAGCTTGGTCAGCTCTGTCAGTTTCTTCAGCCTTGAGAGCATGCTGCATTTCTGTATTGTACTGGCAACCCAAGCAGTCCAGCCAGCAGGAGAACAGAGTGTAGTCCCAGAAGCACCACCACAGCCCTGGTCAGACACCTCAGAGGGCTCACAGCGTCCTGCCGTTGACTTCTTAGTGTTCTCAGAGTCATGGACGACTCCTCTGTCCCCACGTAGTCTGGATGGTGATCTCTGAGGCTCTCAGGGCTAGTGTAGATGTCCACTATCCTCTCCTCTCTCTCTCCTTGTGTGTCCTCACTCATCATGTTGGGCCTGGGGTGAATTGCCCTTATATACCGATTTCATAGTTTAGCTTAACTTCCTCCCTCTACCTTTAATTGGCCTTTTTCTGTTTGTTTGTCTTAGCACCCTCACTAAACAGGAAGTATTTTAACCAGAGGTGTTACATTGTTCTTACAGAAGCACTGAGATCGCCTTCGTTTAGTCTCTTCCTGTCAGGGTTAGAGGTGAAGATGGAGGAAGAGTTGAGTGATGGAAACGCAAAGCTAAGACATAAGATATACAGTACATTTAGAGCTGTAGCCTCAACATAATCCAGTGGAAGACAATATTTATATTGCCAATCCAGTATATCTTCAGCTTCAATCCTTTTAATTGCAGTGTTTGCCCTGAACTTTTCTTATGTTGCCATCTGTAGCTTTTTTTTGGTGTAAGAAAGCATTGTAAGAAACTAAATTGTATTTTTAAAGCACCTTTCAAAACCAGAGTTACAAGGTGCTGAATATCTCTTACATTTTGTAAGAGAGATTCATATACAACAAATTGTATATGAAGCCATATTTAGAAATCATCTAACCTTTTAATTGACTATAATGTTTTATTTTGGCATATAACTATTGAGAAAATATTTATTTCAACAATGTCGTAATGTATATTCTGGTCCTTTAATGTACGTACAACAATCTGAATCTTATATGAAGTGATGCACTGCACGTACCACTTACACACAATGCCTCTGTAAGCACACCTAGAAAGTAGCATGTGGTGAAAAATACTTCCTGTTTGTTCAAACATTGCCATTCTGGCATACAAAACTCACAGAGACACCAACCAAACATATGAGTAGGATCTTAAGACAAACTCTGTGGAATCAGTTTTGACCAGAACATGGCTCGGGCAATTCACTCCAGGCCCAACATGATGAGCGAGGATACACAAGGAGAGAGAGAGGAGAGGATAGTGGACATCTACGCTAGCCCTGAGAGCCTCAGAGATCACCACCCAGACTATGTGGGGACAGAGGAGTCGTCCATGACTCTGAGAACAGTAAGAAGTCAACGGCAGGATGCTGTGAGCACTCTGAGGTGTCTGACTAGGGCTGTGGTGTTGCTTCTGGGACTACTTTCTCTTATCCTGCTGGCTGGACTGCTTGGGTTTGCAATGCAATACACCCTGGAGAAGACTTTAAGCATGGACAGAGACATGGAGCAATTTCACAAAAGGCTGAAGAATTTGACAGAAGAGCGAGACGCCCTGCTTCGCCAGCAGCAAGTCCTTAGAAAATGTTTGGTTGCAAATGTTACCTGGTTTCCACTGTGTGGGGATCATGGAAGAAGATAAGGGAGTTCTGTGTTTCCAAACGAGCAGATCTGGTGGTTGTGGACAGTAAAGAGGAGATGGACTTCATTAGCAGGCACGGTTCACACTACTGGTTCGGAGCAAGTGAAGTCAGTGAAGGGATGTGGAGATGGGTTAATGGAACCGTCCCGGTGGATAACCCCTCATGGAGCAGAGGTGAACCTAACGGTGGCAGGGAGCAGAACTGTCTCAAGATACAGAGTGAGCAGAACCAACATAAATGGGCAGATAAGAGCTGTGAAGACGTAAACCAGGGGCTTTGTGAAAAAAGGTTTATATAATATATTTAAAATATTTCTTCTTTACACGTTTCACTACCCTTAAAACCAACAAACTGTTTTTTCACTTTTGGTTTCCTCCATTTGATAAAGAATCATGTGTAGTAACTGGCTGCCACTTGTTGCTAAGAAGGAAATTACATAATAAATTTGATCACTGAGGATCTGTGATGGATGCTTTTAATTTTTTTGTTACACGTCACTTATAAAGATCTGCAACATCCAGTATCTATTCATAAATGTATACTTTAATACATATGCATATACAGTATATGCATTCACACATACAGAGGAAATTACATTGACATCCTGGTGTCTAGTGGTGGGCGGGGCTACAGTCATGTGATCTGGGAGTGGTGGGAAATTCAAGTTGTGGGAGAAGGAGCCAGGAAGGAGGAAATAAGTTGGTGTTTTAGCTCTGTTTGGCAGGGAGAACTAGTGTGTGTTGGACCAGCGTTATTTATTGGCAAACACAAACCCTTTGCCTCCATGTAAAACATTGGATTTCAATGTGGATGACTCCTGTTTGTGGTTGAAGCCTGAGTCTACAGTGTTGTGCCTATCTGGAAGTAGTGACTCTCCTCCACATCCACCAGCTCCAGGAGTCAGGCCTGCTCAGCCCAGCTCATCTCCTCACCCGGTCACATCGATCAAATTGGATTATTCTTTACCCTTCTCTTCATGCTGCAATGCATTGGTATTCAACTGTTTCTGTTGTTGTACATTTTGTCTTTTTTGAAAGCAGCTTTTTTATTTTTGAGTAATATGTTTTGCTTATATTGTATTTCAATTTAGGTTGGACTAGGTATCTTGGAACAGACATTAAACTGATATTTAATTTGCTTCAGGGACTGATGTATAAAACATTTCTGTACCCGAATCCACAAATGTTTGATCTATAATCATTTTAATTGCAGTGTTCTGAACTATTCTCTTGTTTCCAAAATGTTACTGAATTTATTTTATGGTGTAAATCAACTTATGAGTAGGATCTTAAAGGGGCACTTGGCAACTTTTTCAACTTAATAAACCCGTCTGGAAATCATTTGGATGGTTAAATGGTCTGTTCCGGTGTTAATGGTGACTATCCCCGCTCCCCCCAGCGTCCCCAGGTGGAAAACCAGCCTTGCAACTTTGGGACTACCGTCCCGGTAAATTGGAAATGGGAAGTATCGCGAGAAGCGAGAACGAGCGAGAAACACGAACTGCTTTACGGCAATTCAACATAAACACACACGCCCCCCTCAATAACGGTTAATCACGCCGGCTATACATGTCAATGTTGTATGATACAGTGTATAATGTATTACCCACCTCGGTAGACATCGCGCCACACGAAAAAGTCCGGCAACAAATGCACATGAGCAGCGGTAGAAAGGGGGAGGGGGGCGCCGCAAGTGAGTTTTTTTACGACAGTGTTGTGTAATATACGTCCCAGACCTGTAGGGGGAGCTCGTTGAGAAAAGTGAAAACCAGCGAAGAAATGGCTAGAGTTACCAAGTTCCCCTTTAAGACAAACTCTGTGGAATCAGTTTTGACCAGAACATGGCTCGGGCAATTCACTCCAGGCCCAAAATGAGGAAGGATACACAAGGCGAGAGAGAGGAGAGGATAGTGGACATCTACGCTAGCCCTGAAAGCCTCAGAGATCACCACCCAGAATATGTGGGGACAGAGGAGTCGTCCATGACTCTGAGAACAGTAAGAAGTCAACCGCCGGACGCTGGGAGCCCTCTGAGGTGTCTGACTAGGGCTGTGGTGGTGCTTCTGGGACTACTCTCTCTTATCCTGCTGGCTGGACTGCTTGGTTTTGCAGTGCAATACAAGACCATCCTGGAGAAGACTGTAAGCATGGACAGAGACATGGAGCAAGTTCACCAAAGGCTGAAGAATTTGACAGAAGAGCGAGACGCCCTGCTTCGCCAGCAGGGCTGTCCAAGTCCTTAGAAAACTGTCACTGCATACTGTCAGTTTCTTCAGCCTTGAGAGCATGCTGCATTTCTCTATTGTATTGTACTGGCAACCCAAGCAGTCCAGCCAGCAGGAGAACAGAGTAGTCCCAGAAGCACCACCACAGCCCTGGTCAGACACCTCAGAGGGTTCACAGCGTTCTGCCATTGACTTCTTACTGTTCTCAGAGTCATGGACGACTCCTCTGTCCCCACATAGTCTGGGTGGTGATCTCTGAGGCTCTCAGGGCTAACGTAGATGTCCACTATCCTCTCCTCTCTCTCCTTGTGTATCCTCACTCATCATGTTGGGCCTGGGGTGAATTGCCCTTATATACCGATTTCATAGTTTAGCTTAACTTCCTCCCTCTACCTTTAATTGGCCTTTTTCTGTTTGTTTGTCTTAGCACCCTCACTAAACAGGAAGTATTTTAACCAGAGGTGTTACATTGTTCTTACAGAAGCACTGAGATCGCCTTCGTTTAGTCTCTTCCTGTCAGGGTTAGAGGTGAAGATGGAGGAAGAGTTGAGCGATGGAAGCGGAAAGCTAAGACATAAGATATACAGTACATTTAGAAATTATTAAGACCCCCCTGCCTTTTTCTAAAAGGGCTTGAAAATATAACATTAACACACACATTTTGTACATATTTAAGTATCAGGTCCCCATCCTTTGTTGGGACACATCTGGCAGGGATAACCACCCCAAGGCTTCTTGGGTATGAAGATATAAGCTTGGCACATCTGGATTGGGAGTTTGTCCCATTCTTCTCTTCAGATCCTGTCCAGTTCTGTTCAGTTGGATGGAGAGTGTCAGTGCAGAGCTTATCAACTGTTGCTCGGCAGCTCACTATGCTTCCCCCTCGGGACGGTGTTAGCCTGGGGGTGAGCAACGCCTGCTTTCCTCCGGTCATGAAACTTGTCCATCGGATCATTCTCTGTCAGAGTGATCTAAGACCCATAACACCCAGTCTTGGTCCCCTGTCTGACTGAGACTCCCCTTTTGCTCAGTTATCCAGGTCTCTCTGGAGATGAGCAATGATTGGATGCCACTGTGCTCTTGGGGACCTTCAAATTTGCAGAAATATTTAGAACTGTAGCCTCAACATAATCCAGTGGAAGACAATATTTCTATTGCCAATCCAGTATATCTTCAGCTTCAATCCTTTTAATTGCAGTGTTTGCCCTGAACTTTTCTTATGTTGCCATCTGTCGCTTTTTTTTGGTGTAAGAAAGCATTGTAAGAAACTAAATTGTATTACAAGAGTTACAAGGTGCTGAATATCTCTTACATTTTGTAAGAGATATTCATATACAACAAATTGTATATGAAGCCATATTTAGAAATCATCTAACCTTTTAATTGACTATAATGTTTTATTTTGGCATATAACTATTGAAAACATTTATTTCAACAATGTCTTAATGTATATTCTGGTCCTTTAATGTACGTACAACAATCTGAATCTTATATGAAGTGATGCACTGCACGTACCCCTTACACACAATGACTCTGTAAGCCCACCTAGAAAGTAGCATGTGGTTAAAAATACTTCCTGTTTGCTCAAAGTTGTTGTTAAAACATTGCCATTCTGGCATACAAAACTCACAGACACCAACCAAACATATGAGTAGGATCTTAAGACAAACTCTGTGGAATCAGTTTTGACCAGAACATAGCTTGGGCATTTCACTCCAGGCCCAACATGATGAGCAAGGATCCACAAGGAGAGAGAGAGGAGAGGATAGTGGACATCTACGTTAACCTTGAGAGCCGCAGAGATCACCACCCAGACTATGTGGGGACAGAGGAGTCGTCCATGACTCTGAGAACAGTAAGAAGTCAACCGCCAGACGCTGTGAGCCCTCTGAGGTGGCTGACTAGGGCTGTGGTGTTGCTTCTGGGACTACTCTCTCTTATCCTGCTGGCTAGACTGCTTGGGATTGCAGTGCAATACAAGACCATCCTGGAGAAGACTTTAAGCATGGACAGAGACATGGAGCAATTTCACCAAAGGCTGAAGAATTTGACAGAAGAGCGAGACGCCCTGCTTCGCCAGCAGGGCTGTCCAAGTCCTTAGAAAACGTTTGGTTGCAAATGTTACCTGTTTTCCACTGTGTGGGGATACTGGAAGAAGATAAGGAAGTTCTGTGTTTCCAAATGAGCAGATCTGGTGGTTGTGGACAGTAAAGAGGAGATGGACTTTATTAGCAGGCACGGCTCTCACTACTGGCTCGGAGCAAGTGAAGTCAGTGAAGGGATGTGGAGATGGGTTAATGGAACCGTCCTGTTGGTGGATAACCCCTCATGGAGCAGAGGTGAACCTAACGGTGGCAGGGAGCAGAACTGCCTCAAGTTACTGAGTGAGCAGAACCAACATAAATGGGCAGATAAGAGCTGTGAAGACGAAAACCAGGGGCTTTGTGAACAAAGGTTTATATAATATATTTTAAATATTTCTTCTTTACACGTTTCACTACCCTTAAAACCAACAGACTGTTGTGTTTCACTTTTGGTTTCCTCCATTTGATAAAGAATCATGTGTAGTAACTGGCTGCCATGTGTTGCTGAGAAGGAAATGACATCATAACTTTGACAGGGTGTCCGCGCATCCTTAAAAAGTCTTAGATTCATGTTTCTAAATTTAAGGCCTTAAAAAGTCTTAAATTCGTTAAAAATGTCATATGCTGGTCTTAAATACTGTAACTCAAGGTCTTAAATTTGTCGGGGCAGGACTATTTATTTATTTATTTTTCTCGCGGGACTTTTCGGGAAGGACATGTAGAGAGGCTTCTTTCTTGCTAGCTGCATATATAAACGGTTATCAGCGTGCTTACTAGCTAGTCTGCGACAATGGGTAAGTGCAAATTCAAGGACAGTTGGCTGGAAGACGTCCGTTTCTGAACTTGGCTCGCGTCTGTTGCCAACCCAGAAGAGGCCAGATGCATGCTTGGGTTGTAATACAGCGGGATCCCCCCCACCATCACGTGTTTTAGGTCTTAAATTTCATTCAAGGTGGTATTAAAAAGGTCTTAAAAAGTCTTAAATTTGACTTGCTGACAACCTGCAGATACCCTGTTTGATCACTGGAGGATGTGTGATGAATGCTTTTTTTATTAATTTTTTTTTTGTTACACGTCACTTATAAAGATCTGCAACATCCTGTATCTATTCATAGATGTATACTTGAATACATATGCATATACAGTATATGCATTCACACATACAGAGGAAATTACTTTGACATCCAGGCGTCTAGTGGTGGGCGGGGCTACAGTCATGTGATCTGGGAGTGGCGGGAAATTCAAGTTGTGGGAGAAGGAGCCAGGAAGGAGGAAATAAGTTGGTGTTTTAGCTCTGTTTGGCAGGGAGAACTAGTGTGTGTTGGACCGGCGTTATTTATTGGCAAACACAAACCCTCTGCCTCCATGTAAAACATTGGATTTCAATGTGGATGACTTGTGGTTGAAGCCTGAGTCTACAGTGTTGTGTCTATCTGGAAGTAGTGACTCTCCTCCACATCCACCAGCTCCAGGAGTCAGGCCTGCTCAGCCCAGCTCATCTCCTCACCCGGTCACATCAATCCAATTGGATTATTCTTTACTTTTCTCTTCATGCTGCAATGCATTGGTATTCAACTGTTTCTGTTGTTGTACATTTTGTCTTTTTTGAAAGCAGCTTTTTTATTTTTGAGTAATATGTTTGCTTATATTGTATTTCAGTTTAGGTTGGACTAGGTCTCTTGGAACAGACATTAAACTGATATTTAATTTGCTTCAGGGACTGAGGTATGAATCATTTCTGTAACCGAATCCACAAATGTTTCATCTATAATCTTTTTAATTGCAGTGTTCTGAACTATTCTCTTGTTTCCAAAATGTTACTGACGTTATTTTATTTTATGGTGTAAATCATTGTCACAAAATATTGTTTAACGTCTTTTGAATGTTTGGGTATTTCCACTCTTAACTGTCTTCTTTGTATAATCAATAATAAATTGTGTATGCAACAATATTTTGATATCCTCTTAACCTTATTAACTTTAAATCTTAATGTTAAGATGTGTATATATGGGGTTCAGGGTTAGTCTAGTGGCTAGGGTGTCGAAAGGTTCTGGGTTCGATCTCAGAGGTTCTCTCTTTCTCTCGCTCTCTCTCGGATGATGGGAGCCAAATGTAGGAGTAGGACCCAGATATTAAAATAACTTTTGGGGTTTTTAAGAATTTAAAAAGTGAATTTTAAGATGCTCAGTTTGCACCTGGGAATATTGTTTGTGCCACAGTGTACACTCAACAACACAAAACTTAGCTTCTGGAATTTATTTTGAAAGAATAAAGTCTCACATGGGGTCAGACTTATACAGCGTCTAAAATCAGGCTGTTGGAGCAGAACCACAAGCCTATGCAAATAGCAGAATACAAGTCTACTGTTCTACTGTCTACACTACTGTTCTGTCTACGAGTTACACTTAATTAATTCAACAGGTTTGAACAGCCAACAATATTGCCAACAGCATTTGTATGTGTATTTGTTAAAGGAGCAGGAGGCAATATTTCCGTAAAAGAATTAAGTAAAGAATATCAAATTACTCATAATATTTTTGCAGCTGTAAATCCTGCAAAAAAACACTAAATTCTAAGACTGCCTTATGACTGCTTAGTAGGCTGTCAAAAAAATGTCAACCCGCCCGCCAAAATTTGCAAACACCATTGACACGACAGCTTGGTCAGCTCTGTCAGTTTCTTCAGCCTTGAGAGCATGCTGCATTTCTGTATTGTACTGGCAACCCAAGCAGTCCAGCCAGCAGGAGAACAGAGTGTAGTCCCAGAAGCACCACCACAGCCCTGGTCAGACACCTCAGAGGGCTCACAGCGTCCTGCCGTTGACTTCTTAGTGTTCTCAGAGTCATGGACGACTCCTCTGTCCCCACGTAGTCTGGATGGTGATCTCTGAGGCTCTCAGGGCTAGTGTAGATGTCCACTATCCTCTCCTCTCTCTCTCCTTGTGTGTCCTCACTCATCATGTTGGGCCTGGGGTGAATTGCCCTTATATACCGATTTCATAGTTTAGCTTAACTTCCTCCCTCTACCTTTAATTGGCCTTTTTCTGTTTGTTTGTCTTAGCACCCTCACTAAACAGGAAGTATTTTAACCAGAGGTGTTACATTGTTCTTACAGAAGCACTGAGATCGCCTTCGTTTAGTCTCTTCCTGTCAGGGTTAGAGGTGAAGATGGAGGAAGAGTTGAGTGATGGAAACGCAAAGCTAAGACATAAGATATACAGTACATTTAGAGCTGTAGCCTCAACATAATCCAGTGGAAGACAATATTTATATTGCCAATCCAGTATAT
The DNA here is from genome assembly GCA_030340625.1 of Merluccius polli. NCBI lineage: Eukaryota > Metazoa > Chordata > Actinopteri > Gadiformes > Merlucciidae > Merluccius > Merluccius polli. The sequence goes on along the minus strand of JAOPHQ010003149.1, from coordinate 16,218 downwards.
CTTCAGCTTCAATCCTTTTAATTGCAGTGTTTGCCCTGAACTTTTCTTATGTTGCCATCTGTAGCTTTTTTTTGGTGTAAGAAAGCATTGTAAGAAACTAAATTGTATTTTTAAAGCACCTTTCAAAACCAGAGTTACAAGGTGCTGAATATCTCTTACATTTTGTAAGAGAGATTCATATACAACAAATTGTATATGAAGCCATATTTAGAAATCATCTAACCTTTTAATTGACTATAATGTTTTATTTTGGCATATAACTATTGAGAAAATATTTATTTCAACAATGTCGTAATGTATATTCTGGTCCTTTAATGTACGTACAACAATCTGAATCTTATATGAAGTGATGCACTGCACGTACCACTTACACACAATGCCTCTGTAAGCACACCTAGAAAGTAGCATGTGGTGAAAAATACTTCCTGTTTGTTCAAACATTGCCATTCTGGCATACAAAACTCACAGAGACACCAACCAAACATATGAGTAGGATCTTAAGACAAACTCTGTGGAATCAGTTTTGACCAGAACATGGCTCGGGCAATTCACTCCAGGCCCAACATGATGAGCGAGGATACACAAGGAGAGAGAGAGGAGAGGATAGTGGACATCTACGCTAGCCCTGAGAGCCTCAGAGATCACCACCCAGACTATGTGGGGACAGAGGAGTCGTCCATGACTCTGAGAACAGTAAGAAGTCAACGGCAGGATGCTGTGAGCACTCTGAGGTGTCTGACTAGGGCTGTGGTGTTGCTTCTGGGACTACTTTCTCTTATCCTGCTGGCTGGACTGCTTGGGTTTGCAATGCAATACACCCTGGAGAAGACTTTAAGCATGGACAGAGACATGGAGCAATTTCACAAAAGGCTGAAGAATTTGACAGAAGAGCGAGACGCCCTGCTTCGCCAGCAGCAAGTCCTTAGAAAATGTTTGGTTGCAAATGTTACCTGGTTTCCACTGTGTGGGGATCATGGAAGAAGATAAGGGAGTTCTGTGTTTCCAAACGAGCAGATCTGGTGGTTGTGGACAGTAAAGAGGAGATGGACTTCATTAGCAGGCACGGCTCACACTACTGGTTCGGAGCAAGTGAAGTCAGTGAAGGGATGTGGAGATGGGTTAATGGAACCGTCCTGTCGGTGGATAACCCCTCATGGAGCAGAGGTGAACCTAACGGTGGCAGGGAGTAGAACTGTCTCAAGATACAGAGTGAGCAGAACCAACATAAATGGGCAGATAAGAGCTGTGAAGACGTAAACCAGGGGCTTTGTGAAAAAAGGTTTATATAATATATTTAAAATATTTCTTCTTTACACGTTTCACTACCCTTAAAACCAACAAACTGTTTTTTCACTTTTGGTTTCCTCCATTTGATAAAGAATCATGTGTAGTAACTGGCTGCCACTTGTTGCTAAGAAGGAAATTACATAATAAATTTGATCACTGAGGATCTGTGATGGATGCTTTTAATTTTTTTGTTACACGTCACTTATAAAGATCTGCAACATCCAGTATCTATTCATAAATGTATACTTTAATACATATGCATATACAGTATATGCATTCACACATACAGAGGAAATTACATTGACATCCTGGTGTCTAGTGGTGGGCGGGGCTACAGTCATGTGATCTGGGAGTGGTGGGAAATTCAAGTTGTGGGAGAAGGAGCCAGGAAGGAGGAAATAAGTTGGTGTTTTAGCTCTGTTTGGCAGGGAGAACTAGTGTGTGTTGGACCAGCGTTATTTATTGGCAAACACAAACCCTTTGCCTCCATGTAAAACATTGGATTTCAATGTGGATGACTCCTGTTTGTGGTTGAAGCCTGAGTCTACAGTGTTGTGCCTATCTGGAAGTAGTGACTCTCCTCCACATCCACCAGCTCCAGGAGTCAGGCCTGCTCAGCCCAGCTCATCTCCTCACCCGGTCACATCGATCAAATTGGATTATTCTTTACCCTTCTCTTCATGCTGCAATGCATTGGTATTCAACTGTTTCTGTTGTTGTACATTTTGTCTTTTTTGAAAGCAGCTTTTTTATTTTTGAGTAATATGTTTTGCTTATATTGTATTTCAATTTAGGTTGGACTAGGTATCTTGGAACAGACATTAAACTGATATTTAATTTGCTTCAGGGACTGATGTATAAAACATTTCTGTACCCGAATCCACAAATGTTTGATCTATAATCATTTTAATTGCAGTGTTCTGAACTATTCTCTTGTTTCCAAAATGTTACTGAATTTATTTTATGGTGTAAATCAACTTATGAGTAGGATCTTAAGGGGGCACTTGGCAACTTTTTCAACTTAATAAACCCATCTGGAAATCATTTGGATGGTTAAATGGTCTGTTCCGGTGTTAATGGTGACTATCCCCGCTCCCCCCAGCGTCCCCAGGTGGAAAACCAGCCTTGCAACTTTGGGACTACCGTCCCGGTAAATTGGAAATGGGAAGTATCGCGAGAAGCGAGAACGAGCGAGAAACACGAACTGCTTTACGGCAATTCAACATAAACACACACGCCCCCCTCAATAACGGTTAATCACGCCGGCTATACATGTCAATGTTGTATGATACAGTGTATAATGTATTACCCACCTCGGTAGACATCGCGCCACACGAAAAAGTCCGGCAACAAATGCACATGAGCAGCGGTAGAAAGGGGGAGGGGGGCGCCGCAAGTGAGTTTTTTTACGACAGTGTTGTGTAATATACGTCCCAGACCTGTAGGGGGAGCTCGTTGATAAAAGTGAAAACCAGCGAAGAAATGGCTAGAGTTACCAAGTTCCCCTTTAAGACAAACTCTGTGGAATCAGTTTTGACCAGAACATGGCTCGGGCAATTCACTCCAGGCCCAAAATGAGGAAGGATACACAAGGCGAGAGAGAGGAGAGGATAGTGGACATCTACGCTAGCCCTGAAAGCCTCAGAGATCACCACCCAGAATATGTGGGGACAGAGGAGTCGTCCATGACTCTGAGAACAGTAAGAAGTCAACCGCCGGACGCTGGGAGCCCTCTGAGGTGTCTGACTAGGGCTGTGGTGGTGCTTCTGGGACTACTCTCTCTTATCCTGCTGGCTGGACTGCTTGGTTTTGCAGTGCAATACAAGACCATCCTGGAGAAGACTGTAAGCATGGACAGAGACATGGAGCAAGTTCACCAAAGGCTGAAGAATTTGACAGAAGAGCGAGACGCCCTGCTTCGCCAGCAGGGCTGTCCAAGTCCTTAGAAAACTGTCACTGCATACTGTCAGTTTCTTCAGCCTTGAGAGCATGCTGCATTTCTCTATTGTATTGTACTGGCAACCCAAGCAGTCCAGCCAGCAGGAGAACAGAGTGTAGTCTCAGAAGCACCACCACAGCCCTGGTCAGACACCTCAGAGGGTTCACAGCGTTCTGCCGTTGACTTCGTACTGTTCTCAGAGTCATGGACGACTCCTCTGTCCCCACATAGTCTGGGTGGTGATCTCTGAGGCTCTCAGGGCTAACGTAGATGTCCACTATCCTCTCCTCTCTCTCCTTGTGTATCCTCACTCATCATGTTGGGCCTGGGGTGAATTGCCCTTATATACCGATTTCGTAGTTTAGCTTAACTTCCTCCCTCTACCTTTAATTGGCCTTTTTCTGTTTGTTTGTCTTAGCACCCTCACTAAACAGGAAGTATTTTAACCAGAGGTGTTACATTGTTCTTACAGAAGCACTGAGATCGCCTTCGTTTAGTCTCTTCCTGTCAGGGTTAGAGGTGAAGATGGAGGAAGAGTTGAGCGATGGAAGCGGAAAGCTAAGACATAAGATATACAGTACATTTAGAAATTATTAAGACCCCCCTGCCTTTTTCTAAAAGGGCTTGAAAATATAACATTAACACACACATTTTGTACATATTTAAGTATCAGGTCCCCATCCTTTGTTGGGACACATCTGGCAGGGATAACCACCCCAAGGCTTCTTGGGTATGAAGATATAAGCTTGGCACATCTGGATTGGGAGTTTGTCCCATTCTTCTCTTCAGATCCTGTCCAGTTCTGTTCAGTTGGATGGAGAGTGTCAGCTTATCGACTGTTGCTCGGCAGCTCACTATGCTTCCCCCTCGGGACGGTGTTAGCCTGGGGGTGAGCAACGCCTGCTTTCCTCCGGTCATGAAACTTGTCCATCGGATCATTCTCTGTCAGAGTGATCTAAGACCCATAACACCCAGTCTTGGTCCCCTGTCTGACTGAGACTCCCCTTTTGCTCAGTTATCCAGGTCTCTCTGGAGATGAGCAATGATTGGATGCCACTGTGCTCTTGGGGACCTTCAAATTTGCAGAAATATTTAGAACTGTAGCCTCAACATAATCCAGTGGAAGACAATATTTCTATTGCCAATCCAGTATATCTTCAGCTTCAATCCTTTTAATTGCAGTGTTTGCCCTGAACTTTTCTTATGTTGCCATCTGTCGCTTTTTTTTGGTGTAAGAAAGCATTGTAAGAAACTAAATTGTATTACAAGAGTTACAAGGTGCTGAATATCTCTTACATTTTGTAAGAGATATTCATATACAACAAATTGTATATGAAGCCATATTTAGAAATCATCTAACCTTTTAATTGACTATAATGTTTTATTTTGGCATATAACTATTGAAAAAATATTTATTTCAACAATGTCTTAATGTATATTCTGGTCCTTTAATGTACGTACAACAATCTGAATCTTATATGAAGTGATGCACTGCACGTACCCCTTACACACAATGACTCTGTAACCAGACCTAGGAAGTAGCATGTGGTTAAAAATACTTCCTCCCTCCTTTGGTCAAACTCGGTGTTAAAACATTGGCACGCTGGCATACAAAACTCACAGAGAGACCAACCAAACATATGAGTAGGATCTTAAGACAAACTCTGTAGAATCAGTTTTGACCAGAACATGGCTCAGGCAATTCACTCCAGGCCCAACATGAGTGAGGATACACAAGGAGAGAGAGAGGAGAGGATAGTGGACATCTACGCTAGCCCTGAGAGCCTCAGAGATCACCACCCAGACTATGCGGGGAATGAGGAGTCGTCCATGACTCTGAGAACAGTAAGAAGTCAATCGTCGGACGCTGGGAGCCCTCTGAGGTGTCTGACTAGGGCTGTGGTGGTGCTTCTGGGACTACTCTCTCTTATCCTGCTGGCTGGACTGCTTGGGTTTGCAATGCAATACAAGACCATCCTGGAGAAGAATGTAAGCATGGACAGAGACATGGAGGAAGTTCTCCAAAGGCTGAAGAATTTGACAGAAGAGCGAGATGCCCTGCTTCGCCAGCAGGGCTGTCCAAGTCCTTAAAAAACATTTGGTTGCAAATGTTACCTGTTTTCCACTGTGTGGGGATCCTGGAAGAAGATAAGGGAGTTCTGTGTTTCCAAACGAGCAGATCTGGTGGTTGTGGACAGTAAAGAGGAGATGGACTTTATTAGCAGGCACGGCTCATACTACTGGCTCGTAGCAAGTGAAGTCAGTGAAGGGATGTGGAGATGGGTTAATGGAACCGTCCCGGTGGATAACCCCTCATGGAGCAGAGGTCAACATAATGGTGGCAGGGAGCAGAACTGCCTCAAGTTCCCGAGTGAGCAGAACCAACATAAATGGGCAGATAAGAGCTGTGAAGATGAAAACCAGGCGCTTTGTGAAAAAAGGTTTATATAATATATTTTAAATATTTCTTCTTTACACGTTTCACTACCCTTAAAACCAACAGACTGTTGTGTTTCACTTTTGGTTTCCTCCATTTAATAAAGAATCATGTGTAGTAACTGGCTGCCACGTGTTGCTAAGAAGAAAATTACATCATAACTTTGACAGGGTGTCCGCGCATCCTTAAAAAGTCTTAAATTCATGTTTCTAAATTTAAGGCCTTAAAAAGTCTTAAATTCGTTAAAAATGTCATATGCTGGTCTTAAATACTGTAACTCAAGGTCTTAAATTTGTCGGGGCAGGACTATTTATTTATTTATTTTTCTCGCGGGACTTTTCGGGAAGGACATGTAGAGAGGCTTCTTTCTTGCTAGCTGCATATATAAACGGTTATCAGCGTGCTTACTAGCTAGTCTGCGACAATGGGTAAGTGCAAATTCAAGGACAGTTGGCTGGAAGACGTCCGTTTCTGAACTTGGCTCGCGTCTGTTGCCAACCCAGAAGAGGCCAGATGCATGCTTGGGTTGTAATACAGCGGGATCCCCCCCACCATCACGTGTTTTAGGTCTTAAATTTCATTCAAGGTGGTATTAAAAAGGTCTTAAAAAGTCTTAAATTTGACTTGCTGACAACCTGCAGATACCCTGTTTGATCACTGGAGGATGTGTGATGAATGCTTTTTTTATTAATTTTTTTTTTGTTACACGTCACTTATAAAGATCTGCAACATCCTGTATCTATTCATAGATGTATACTTGAATACATATGCATATATATGCATTCACACATACAGAGGAAATTACTTTGACATCCTGGCGTCTAGTGGTGGGCGGGGCTACAGTCATGTGATCTGGGAGTGGCGGGAAATTCAAGTTGTGGGAGAAAGAGCCAGGAAGGAGGAAATAAGTTGGTGTTTTAGCTCTGTTTGGCAGGGAGAACTAGTGTGTGTTGGCTCGGCGTTATTTATTGGCAAACACAAACCCTCTGCCTCCATGTAAAACATTGGATTTCAATGTGGATGACTCCTGTTTGTGGTTGAAGCCTGAGTCTACAGTGTTGTGTCTATCTGGAAGTAGTGACTCTCCTCCACATCCACCAGCTCCAGGAGTCAGGCCTGCTCAGCCCAGCTCATCTCCTCACCCGGTCACATCAATCCAATTGGATTATTCTTTACTTTTCTCTTTATGCTGCAATGCATTGGTATTCAACTGTTTCTGTTGTTGTACATTTTGTCTTTTTTGAAAGCAGCTTTTTTATTTTTAAGTAATATGTTTTGCTCATATTGTATTTCAATTTAGGTTGGACTAGGTCTCTTGGAACAGACATCAAACTGACATTTAATATGCTTCAGGGACTGATGTGTAAAACATTTCTATAGCCAATCCACAAATGTTTAATCTATAATATTTTTAATTGCAGTATTCTGAACTATTGTCATGTTTCCAAAATGTTACTGACCTTATTGTATTTTATGGTATAAATCACTGTCACTAAATATTGTTTAACATCTTTTGAATGTTTGGATGTTCCCACTCTTAACTGTCTTCTTTGTATAATCAATAATACATTGTTTATGAAACAATGTTTTGAAATCCTTAACCTTATTAACTTTAAATGTTAAAAGAAAATCTTAAGTCCCTGTGTTTGTTCTCAAAACAGAGTGAAACATGTTCTGCTATTTGACTGCCAAATAAAGTAGGATATCATGGTGTATACACAAATTATAGATGTTGGAGCTACTAACACTTATTTTATATTCATATTTTCATGTTTATTGCAAATATTGCAAAAACTGACATTGGGTCCATTGGGCGAGTGGATTCAAAGCAACCGTCGGTGTGTTCATGAAACCACAGCAGCAGTATCACAACACCACAGTTTGACCAGTCAGTAATCGGATGACCTGATGACTGCATTTGGTTTTTATCCGATTGGTCACATCCATCCCACCCATCATCCGAGAGACCCGGGGGCTCCGGGAGCCGGGGGACCCGAATGCGTCCCTCAGCAGTCGGTCCAGGTTGTGTGTGTACTGGTCCCTGGCGATGGGGCCCGTCCCGCCCAGCGGGAGGGGCTGGAGGTGTGGATGGGGCGGAGCGTACGGGACGGGACAGTGCAGCTGGCTCAGCGTCAGCCAGAAGGCGTCGGGGTCGGCCTGGATCAGGTGGTGGAACACGCTGGGAGAAGGAAGGTGGAGGTAAAAAACATGGAGACACCTTTTGACTTGGTTTGAGGACTTCAATATAATGATTAAATTAGGGCCGCAAGGGCCAATTAGTCGATTAGTCGATTAATCGATTAGTTGATCGACAGAAAACTATTGAATTCAACATTTTTTTAATCGACTAAATGTTTAGGTCATTTATCAAGTACAAATACCAAACATTTGCTGCTTAATGCTTCAGAAATTAAAATGTTTGGTTCATGGATCATTATAAAATGAATACTTTAGTTTTCCTTTGCTGCCTGTCAGACAAAGTAATCTAATTTAACACATCACTTTGGACTCTGGTAACTTGCTATTATTCATGGCATTTTCTAGACAATGATTCATCAAAAAAAAAGTGAGATTAATCGTCTATGGAAATAATCATTAGGTGCAGCCCTAGATTAAATATGTTAATATTTTACCCATCTTCCCTTGGACCTGAACGGATTTTGTTTGGATTTGGTCTCTGAACAGACATTGAACTGATCTTTAATTTGATTTGGGACTGATGAAGAAAATATTTCTATTGCCAATCCAGTATGTCTTCAGCTTCAATCTTTTTTATTTCAGTTTGCCCTAAACTTTTTTCATGTTGCCATCTGTCGCTTTTCTTTGGTGTAAAAACTGTTGTTACAAAACATATATAATAACATATATATTTAAGCTATATTTAGAAATCATCTAACCTTTTAACAAACTTGAACATTTTATTTTAGTATATAACTATGGACAAAATACGTATTTCAACAATGTCTTAATGTATATTCTGGTCCTTTAATGTACCAACAATCTGAACCTTACTATTATGACCCTAAGTCAGGGGTGGCCAACCAGTTAGAGACTAAGAGCCAAATGTTTTACTGTGTTACTGCAAAGAGCCACATCATACACACAGGCACACATGAACATCCCCCCTATCCCTTCCTCACTCACACACACGCTCGCGATTGTTGACGGGGGGGGGGGGGGGGGGGGGGGGGCGCAATAGTAACACACCGCGGACCTACGGCCGACGGGGGGGAGGCGCGCGCAATAGTAACACACCGCGGACCTATGGGACCTACGGCGATTGTAACACTCTGGCCGACTGGGGGGGGGGGGGGGGGGGGGGGGGGGGGGGTTTGGGCAATAGTAACACACCGCAGACCTACGACCGGGGGGGTTACTAGTTTGCATGCCTGCGATTAATATCGGGTGTTACATAGGGTTTTTTTGGGCAGTGTGAAAGGGGCGATACACAACACAACATTATATATGAACGTAAGAGCCGCATGAAACCAGGCAAAGAGCCGCATCGGTGGCCAACCCGCGGCTCCGGCCACCCCTGCCCTAAGTGATGCACATGTACCACTTACACACAGGGCCTCTGTAAGCCACATAGAAAGTAGCATCTGGTTAAAAATATATTATTATTATTAATAAAACATTGGCATGCTAGCATACAAAACTCACAGAATACCCCAGGCCAGGTATATAGGTCACATGCAGTCGTTTATATAGAGTGAATCTGTTGACTATAGCGCTGCTACCTTAGACACGCCTCCTGAAGGCTGATTGGTTGTCTACAGTTCAGGTAGGGAAGGCAGGCATCACAGACGGCATCCAGGTCAGCCTCACCTGAACAACACAATACCACAGATTAATGAAGACGTGTGTATTAATACAGATGTATATATGGGGTGCAGGGTTAGTCTAGTGGCTAGGGTGTCGAAAGGTTCTGGGTTCCATCTTAGAGGCGCTCTCTCTCTCTCTCTCTCTCTCCCTCTCTCCCTCTCCCTCTCTCTCTCTCTCTCTCTCTCTCTCTCTCTCTCCTCTCCCTCTCAGAACACACCTGTCAGGTGCACGGGCAGGTGCATGTGTGAGATAAGCATGGTGTCCTACCAAGTCGGAGCCTCAGGCAGAGCGTTCCCAGGCCCTGCAGGACGGCCAGCTGCAGCTTGTAGGCCAGCGTGTGGGTGTAGACGGGCCCGGCGCGGGCACTGACCGGGGCTTGTCGGGCCAGCGAGGAGCTCAGCCTGGGCAGCACCTCCTTGGACACTCTGCTTCGGAGGAAGTCCCCGCAGGCCTCGCCCAGGGAACACAGCACCTGAGAGCCAAGAGTTCACTTATTCAATGTTATCCAAATGTTATGCATGATCCAAAGGCCAATGCGGCATCTATGTATACATGTATATGTATATACCTGTACATCTGTGTGTGTATATATCTATCAATATGTCTATGTATACATGTTTATGTATCTATATCTATCTATCTATCTATCTATCTATCTATCTATCTATCTATCTATCTATCTATATATATATATATATATATATATATATATGTGTATATACTGTGTATATATATGTATATCTATGCATACATGTCTATGTATATACATGTCTATATATATAGACATATCTATGTCTATATGTCCGTCTATGTATATATAAATGTCTATAGCAGCATATGGTTAAAGTGACGTTGAACAGGAGGCAGAGGAGCAGCCTTCCAGAAGGTTTCGGGTCCTGGAGGGGGGGGACAGGAGGACTCACCTGGAAGCCCCTGAGGACAGCGAGGGGGTCGTCGTCCGTCAGCCTGCGGAGGAGCGCGGGCCAGCAGCTATGCACCATGGGGAGCAGCGTGTCCTCCTCCTCACGCAGAACACACACACACAGCTCTACGATGTCCAACACCTACACACACACACACACACAGATGCATTAACACACACAGACAGCTCTACGATGTCCAACACACACACACACACACACACACACACACACACACACACACACACACACACACAGCGCTACGATGTCCAACACACACACACACACACAACCTTGAGTCTAATGCTGAGGCTGGGGTCTGACAGCAGGTGGGTGCAGCGTTTCATCACTTCCTTAGTGATGATGATGTGGGCAGGAAGCTCCTTCTTCACATCCAGCCTCTCCTCCTCCTCCTCGGCTGGGGGTGGGGCCACTTTTCAAAACAACAGTCACAAAGTGCTTAACTGAAAAAAAGTTTAACTGAAGGTTAAAAAGTGTTTAGTAACCATAACATTTGTATATATATATATTTGTATTTATCAGTTGCTTCCCTAAAGATACAAATCAGGAAAAGTGGTTTGAAACCCCCCCAAAATAAAATAATCATAAAAACATTGCATGTGAACCACATTATAAAATGCTAGTTTGTATAGGGTTATGTTTTTATTTTTTTTTTGGGGGGGGGGGGGCGGATTTACAGAAAAGGAAAAGAAAGAGAAAGTAACCTTTGGAAGTACGTTAGTTTGGGGAGCCACCGAAGGGCTTGATCACAAAACATTCATAAGTTCTTAACATTGTGTCGACTAGCTCCCTAAACACAGATCTTTACCTGGCTCCTCCTCCTCCTCCCGCTCCTCCTCCCATGTTAACATTGTGTTGACTATGTCCCTAAACACATATATTTACCTGGCTCCTCCTGCTCCTCCTCCCATGTTAACATTGTGTTGACTGAACACAGATCTTTACCTGGCTCGTCCTCCTGCTCCTCTTCCTCCGCTCCGATGCCCTCAGCCAGCTCCTTCTGCCTGCTGTAGTCCAGGAGGAATTGCCTGACGTCCAGAGCAGTCATGTCCTCCAGGTCAGCAGCACCAGAGCTCTTATCCTGTCCGGACGGTGGCCTGCCAGGGTCATCCAGGCTCGGGGGGAACCACCTCACTATGGGGGTGGGGGTGGAGAGGTTAGTTACGGTTGTTGCTGTAAATTAACTCAACATGAAATACTACTATTATAGTTTTGTTTTCAGTAAATGGGGGGTATGTGGTATAAGTTTAAAGGCATTAATTCAATTGTGAAATAATAGAAAAGAAAAAGGGAAAGTTATTTTCATGATTACTTTTTTAGTCATTTAGCAGACGCTTTAATCCAAAATGATAGTGATTCTTTTTTTAGATGCATGTTATTGAGCAGGTAGGGGTGAGGACACACTGTGGACGTTGGGGATCGAACCCAGAACCTGTCACTGCCCCTCACTGCGGACCCCCCAGTTAGCAGAGCCTCACCGAGGGCCTTCATGAGGGAGTGGAGAACAGAGCAGAACAGCGCCGCTGTGTGGTCGTAAGAGACGTCCAGGGCCAGCAGCACGTCATGCACGATGTCCGCCACCAGAGGGAGCAGGCTGGGGTCCGAGTGGGCCAGGATCACAGACAGCACCCTGGGGGCCTGGGGGCCCAACCACACAGCGTTAAGAGACAACAAAACACCTGCAGGGTAACGGTACACTACTCGGTCACTCAAAGGTTTATGTGAAATGTGAGGCCAGCTCTGGTTCTAATTATTTACTTTCATTTTCTCTTTTAAAGACTGAATGTTTTAACAACATGTAAAGCTAAAGCAATGTGTAGCTGAGTAAAGAGTGAAACTCAGTTGTCACTAGATCATAATATTTTACCATGCACCGCACATGCAAGACCAGTTTGCCATATCTAGCAGTACAACATCCACTCCTGTTAACGAGTAGCGCTAGTGAGGCCTGTTTACCCAAGAATCGGGGGACCAGGTGTTATATTACCTGCGGGTTCCGCTGGAGCCGCTGCAGGTTCAGGGAGACGTCGTTGAGCAGGTAGTCCGAGTTGTCGGCGATCAGTTGCTGCGGCGACGTGTAGCCGCACGCCCCGGCGACGCCGCGCACGCACGCCAGTGCGGCCTGGCTCACCAGCAGCGCCTCGTCCCCAGCCTTCTCCAGCACGGCATACAGTGATGTCATCAGGAGGGGACGGAAGGCGCGGCCCAGAGTGTGAGCGCCGCACGCCACGCCCTCCAGCTGGATGCACAGCTGCCAGATGTTGCTGTTGAGCTGGTGGACGGTGGAGGTGGCGGAGGAGGAGGAGGAGGAGGGGACAACTTGGAGGAGAGTGACGGCAGAGTTGCTGACACCACTGTGAGAAATTGGGAGGAGCCTGGATGGACTGAGCAGCTGGGCGAGAGACAGCAAGGTGGATGGAGAGAGAGGGAGAGAGATACAGAGATATGGAGAGAGAGAGATACAGAGATATGGAGAGAGAGACATACAGAGAGATGGAGAGAGAGACAGGGAGAGGGATAGAGAGAGATACAGAGAGATGGAGAGAGACATGAAGATGGATGGAGAGGGAGAGATACAGGGAGAGGGAGAGAGAGACACAGAGACATGGAGAGGGTGGAAGAGAGATACAGAGAGATGGAGAGGGAGGAACACAGAGAGAGCAAGATGGAGAGAGAAACAAAGAGAGGGATGAGAGTCAAACCTCATCATGTTGTGTTTCATCAGCATGTCGCCAGCAGAAGGACAACTTATAAGAGGAATGAAAGAGGGTAAAAAACAAGGTGACATCTAAAAGAACATTTACCTCAGGGTCCTCCGGGTCCCCTGGGTGCCGGGTGACCAGGTTCCAGTTCCACTCACTGGTGTACTCCTCTATGACCGCCACAACCGCCGCCCTCCTCTCCTCCTCCCCCCTTGCTGGGGCACGGAGCCCGCACCCTTCGCCCCCACCTGACCCCTGACCCCACGTCGCCACGCCGACACCCGCAGCTCCCCTTAGGGTCTCGTTCAGCACCATGGCCGCCTGCTTCCTGTACGCCGACGACTCCCGGTACAGGTCCAGGAAGTGGTCCACCAGCAGGTAGGTGTTGCCGTGGTAACCTGCAGACATATCGGAAGCATTTCGTTGAATGAACACAAACTTTGACATCTCTTGTAATGGCTAATCACACCTGGTGGTAAATTAGGGGCCCTTTAATGTCAATGTTAATTTGGGATTTTTGGGCGCAATGTGGTCCAGTACTGACCAGTAGATACATTAGCCTGGCTACTGACCAGTACTGACCAGTAGATACATTAGCCTGGCTACTGACCAGTACTGACCAGTAGATACATTAGCCTGGCTACTGACCAGTACTGACCAGTAGATACATTAGCCTGGCTACTGACCAGTACTGACCGACCAGTAGATACATTGTGTTGGTGTTTCAGTTCTGACCTAGCGTGCGACATATCTCCATGAGCACAGAGAAGATCTTCTCGTCCCTAAAGAACAGGAAATGCTTCCTCTGGGCGTGGCCGGCCAGGGGGTCCTCAGAGACCGTGGTCGTTTCCATGGCAGTGGTGGAACTCCTCTCCTCCACGATGCGGACGTCCCTCACGTCCAGCTCCAGAACCTGCACAGGAAACAGGAAACAGGAAGTGTTGTTTTAGCAAGGCTTCAAACCCTGGCAGTGTGATTATATTATGATCATATTATTATCACTATCATTAACTCAACTATTAACTATTTATATTGTTATTAAAACGTATTAACAATATTGAGGAATGAATTATCATAGTTATCGTACACAAACATGTTTAGATATAATCTGCTTTTATTGTTTTATAATACTATAGTATACAATACTGATAATAAACTGAAAATATTTAAACTTTTTTGAAAGCCGTCATCTTAATTTAATACCTACCTCTATATATCTATATATATCTATATATATATCTATATATCTATATATCTATATATCTATATATATATATATATACATATATACAGTATATACACATTTATAATTTCCAGTCGACGGAGAAGGTGGTGGTGGTGGTGTGGGCGGTTTCTGCGGTGACATACCTGTATCAGGGCCTTGGAGATGCGGTGGAGGTGAGCGGCGGAGTTGAGCAGCAGGCTGATCCGGGGTCCCAGCAGCTTGAGGTAGCCCAGGAACACGTTGAGCACCAGCAGCTTCTTGTGATCATCTGTCGCCCGCAGGATCCGGGGCAGCGAGGTGGCGAGGCCATGGAGGTTCTCCGACAGAACCTCCACAAATGTCTGGCTGGCGCTCGCGCTGCCGTCTTCGTGGATACCGCTGCCATGGCCGCTGTTGCGACCGCGCTCTGACGCCTCCCTCAGGGCCGCCTCGCACCTGCAGGAGGGGAGTGGAGTGGAGTCGTCGGGTTTTGAATCAAACTTTATTGACAGTGTACATCACGTCTTCAACGACTACATTTACAAATTTAACTAAACACAAGAAGAAAAAAAACAAAGTCAGTTTGATAATAGTAAATAGTTATTGGTTAATAGTAATAATAATTAATGGCAATAAGTATAAGTAATAGTAAATAGCAATAGTAGATAGTCACTGCAATAATAAATTGTATAAGTAAATAGTCATTGTAAAAGTCATAGTAATAGTGAATAGTTACAGTCACCTCTCGCGTACTCGGGGCTCCTCGTCGTTCACGGCCCCCACCAGGGCCTCCAGGAGGGGCCCCATGCACTCCCCCCCCAGAGACCCGCTGCAGCGTGCCAGCAGGTGGTCCGCCAGCTCCACCATCTCCAGCCGCACCCTCCAGTGGCGGTGGGCCGCGGTGCAGGAGATGAGCCGCTTCAGCAGGACGCCCAGCCTCCCTGATGTGCCCCTCACCCAGTCCGGCGACCGCAGCACCACCAGCTCCCCCACCCTGCCCAGAGTGCCCGTCGGCTCCGTCTCCCCAGGGACGAGGCCCTGAAGCTGGGCGTCGTCCATCACCAGGGCCACCGTTCGGTACCACACCTGGAGGTCCACATGGAGGAGGACAGAGTCAAAACACGAATACTTTCTAAATAAAGCCTTTCTAAATAAAGTCTGTGTGCTGTCTGCGTGTCGTCATGAAAACAACACCAACATCCTCTAACTGAGGATGGGGGGGGGGGAGCAACTGACCTTGATTGCCCCGACGGTGACGGCGTGTCCATGTCTGGGGTCACCAGTGACCACCCTGGTCAGAGCCACGGTGATGCCAGGCAGGAAGGAGGCCATGGCGCTCCCCACTGCCCACTGCTCCAGTTCCCCCAGCACCACGTGCTCCTTCTCCCCCCGGCCACAGTCACACTGACCCCCCAGGGTCTGCACCAATCCGAGGGCCGCCAGCCGCACCTCCCTGCTCCTCTCGTGCTCCCCCAGGGCGAGCAGCAGTGACACGGCGGCCCCCAGCCCGGGCAGCATGGCGGGCTCGTACAGCCTGAGCAGCGTGTCTCCGTATGCCGCGTGGAGCAGGGCGCTCAGGCACCGCAGCACCGCCCCCTTCAGCTCCTCGGATGTGCCTACCACGGGCCTCCCTGGGTCGGACGGCGAGGCGAGGCAGAGGCACAGCTCCGACAGGAGGTCGCGAAGCGTCTCCCAGCTACGCACGCAGGTGGTGTCTAGGACATGGGTCATGGCCTCCACCGTCGCCTGCACCAGGCGCTCCCGACGCTCGCCACCGGCTGACCGCTTGAGGACGAAGCGGAGAGGGAACAAGACGTAGTCCTGGAGCTGCTGGAGCGTGGCGTCGTCCAGCTCTCTCAGCTGGCTGCCCAGCGTCTCCACGT